>JAUZST010006330.1:0-14939 GCA_034779995.1 Parotocinclus haroldoi
ATATATATATATAAATATATATTCAAATCATATCGCTGAGGTTTACCACGACGTTTAAGAACGTTGGTCATCGTGCAATTGTAAGGAACTTCGGTATTTCATGATGAATGAAATGAATCTACAGATTCTTAGAATCTGAAACAAATCTGTGCAAGTAAGCGGCAAGACCGAAAAAAAACAACACTGAATGCCTGTGACCTTCGATTCCTCACTGCATTAAAACCGACATCATTCTGTAATGGACATGACCACATGGGCTCAGGAACACTGGAGAAAACCAGTCAGTGAACACAGTTCATCGTTCCATCTACAAGCGCAAGTTAAAACACTACCATGCCAAACGAAAGCCATATATCCCCAACACCCAGAAACGCTGCCAGCTTCTCTGGGCCTGAGCTTATCTGAGATGGACTGACGCAAAAGTGAAAAAGTGTCCTGTGGTCTGACGAGTCCAAACTTCAAACTGTTTTTGGAAATCATGGACGTCGTGTCCTCGGGGCCAAAAAGGAAAAGGACTGTCTGGATTGTTATCAGCGCAAAGGCCAAAAGCCAGCATCTCCGACTCAATTAGTTGGGCCCATATAAACGTCCAAACGCGCGTGGTATCGCCATTCGCTCTGGTTCTCCTTGTTCACGACCTATAAGCTGAGCGTCCCCGAGCTGCTTCCGACCTCGATTCTTGCCACATCTTTCCTAGTACCTTGCATAGTGTTATTCCGTTGCTGACCTTTGGACTGTTTTACTTACATTCTTGCCTGCCATGTTAGTGTTTGTGATGTGGGGGCGTGGACACGTCCTCTTTATTAAAAACACAACTTAAAAAAAAATTTAAATCCAAATTATTTTACAACCAACCAAAAATGGAGAAAGCTACTTTAATAAATGCAGATGACATAACTAGCATTAGGTCTAATAATAATAATACTCAGTATAATAATACTAATATAATACTGTAAAATAATAGTAATATGTATAATAATAACAACAACAGCAACAATAAAGCATGTAAATGTATAATTATAGTAATAACCTAGTAATGATAATAGGTCTACCAGTAGTCATAATAACAATAATAAGAATTACATTATTATCATGGTGCTCCTGCCAATTATAACAATAGTAATGATAATTTGCCTACCTACCAGTATAGTAATAATAATACTAGCAGTAGTAGCCCATCTATCTATCTTTATTGCTCACAAAAATTGGGGGATATTTCGAAATCAGGGCAAATTTTGCCCTGGTACAGTTCAAGGCAACCGGGATCAGTGCGAGTACATTATTTAGATTCCCCCTGCATTAGCCAGCAACACAAACAGCTCTTGACCAGTTGTTCGCCCTTGAGCACATAAATACGAACCATTTCAACGTTGAACTGGACTTTATACCTGCTGACTGCGAGCGGTTCATCAGTGGCGATACGAGGTCATAGAAATCACCTTCCGTCTATAAACTCTCATCTGAAGGGGAGTTTCAAATTAAATGGGCATTTCCTTCGCATTTTCGAATAGTCTGCACCTGGAAATTCTGAGTACATATGAGTAACAGCTAATTGTGTGAAATTAGAGTTGTGCGTTGTAAAGGTGTCCCACGCAATCCTTTGAGCCCTTACCAAGAAACCTGCTCACATAAACCATATTCACTTAGTATAACTGTAGAGGAAAACTGTGCATCATTCTAGCCACAGTGAGTTTGTCTATTATGACTCGGTCGAGGTAAATACCGAAATGCAAGAAATTCCAAATAGTTCCTAAACTGTTCCTTGAAATCCCCAACGGTGCATGTTAACACGCAGTATTGTGTCTAGCTCAGAGGAGTCAGCGATCTTTAGTAAAAACATTTACAGACGGTACACTCCTCCCAGCGTCTGATGGCGTCAGTGGGAGCCGTTACGTAAAAACCCGACCACAAACAGCTGGAGAAACATTAAGTTTGACTTTCTCTAATCAAGCAGGGACTCGACCTCGTGTTGTGATTTCTTCATAGAAGTGCACACGTACTGTTTTTTTTTTTTTTAGGTGCTATACAAGCAAACGGAGCTACACAAATAAGACACGTACTCAAAACATAAATCTGATTGTACGGGCACGGGACAAAGAACAAAGAAACCCTCTTCCCCGGGTAAAGGAAGTTAATTCAACAGTGTCAGTGGTTCTGTGGATTGATGGGCTATGGAAGTGAAATATCGAAGAAGTGCACGATCCAAATCAAAACAACCGTATCCCAAAAACAGATAGTGGGAGTTCCTTTTTCATTGGAAAAATCCTCTATAAACCCAACAAGATCTAGACTGGTGGCCTGCCTGCCTGCCTGTCCTACAGCGTTTAGCTCTACAGAGAATGAGTCTCAGAAGCTCTCACAATAACTGCATAAAAATGCACTCAATAATCTGATAAAGATTATTCAGTCATCCAGTTACTTAGGTGATGTTGTATGCAGCATACTCCGATCTAGAAATTAGATTAAGAGAGCTGGATTTTACCCCAATATGCTCAGTAGTAATCGGATGTACAGCAAATACCGAATCAGATTTGGTTCTGTGCACATGCACATGGCAGCTAACACGAAAAAAAAAACAAAAAAAAAAAACATTGGTATTCACATCTGACAAGCGTGGAACTCAACACTAAATCTCTAAACGGCTACCTAACAATTTGCAGAGACTCTGACGCAATGCAATCTCAAGAAAATCTGATTACGTAATATTGAATAATACCGAAGTTTGTTACATCTTTCTTTGAGATTACTGGCTGGTCACAAAGAAGAAATCCGATTATTGCCTGGCTCATATAAACCCAGAGGTTTCCCCATTATCCGGTTACCCAAATGTATGTAAAGTCACTGATCGGATTAATGACAAAATCTGCAGTCATTTTCTGCAGTTAGTAAATTATTAAGTGCATGTAAACACAATCCTGGAGGGATTTCCCAACTTGATACGGTTGCCAGGTACACCCATTCTAAAGGCTTGGCTGTATTTTGCCTCTTTTTTCCCATCTACTGTGACGAGTTCTGGCAACCCCAGAATTAAACGCGAGAAAACGCAAGACAGAAAAACGGTCATCAGATACTTTGTGGAGACTCTGCAGTGCAGTGGTCCTTCGTTTATGGCGGGGGTTACGTTCCAGGACCACCCGAGATAAACGAAAATCCGCGGAGTAGGGACGCTATATTTATTTAAGTATTTCTACACTATTTTAGCCGTAGAACTTGCAGAACGTTTGGGTGACATCGTAGGGCTTGAATGAATTCAGTCTATAATAAAACTTTTACAAACAGAGAACAAAACACCGCAGATAAAAACTTATGTCGGCAAGTAGTGACTCAGGCGGCCGATGCTCTGGTCTTACTTCTCGTTTTTGGTGAGTATTCATCCGCTGAGTAAATACGTTATTGTAGTGTTTTTAACTGTTCAATAATCAAGCAACAGGCTGAAGTAATGGAACGTTTTCTTTACTTAACACTCCATACATCACTCTCGTATCACACATGCTATTTGCTGTAAAGCCTAATATTTTATCATTTATAACATTCCTTTATTGCTAGAATTCATATTTGTAATATAATTTGTATAAATGAAGTGATTTTTTAAAATGTACAAGTTCCACAAAAAAAAACCCGAAACGGCGAAAATCCGCGATACATTTTTTCCATTAATATATTTTGAAAACCTGCGATGCACTGAGGCAGCGAAAGGTGAACCGCGAAGTGGCGAGAAGCCGCTGTATATACTTAGTAGAAAGTCCTGCAAACCCTGAGGTTTCCCATTATCTAATCACTCAGCTGTAAGTATATTTACTGATCAGATAAACTGATGTGAAATTTCTGGTTTGCTGCAGTTATCTTTTATTTCAGTTCATTACTAGTTAAAAAGATTGAAACCAAACTGAAGAAGCATATTTAAAGAATGAAACCTCAACCAAATGAATCATTGTCACTCTCCAAATAAAACCTGCAATCAAGCATCATGACTAAATGGTATGTAAATAAAATGTGCATTAAAAAAATATGACGGCATCAGGCCGTTTCTTGGTGCCTTCGTGAATTCTGCATTAAGCTCCCTGCTTGCCTAAGCATCCAAACTAGCCTGTTCTGGTTTGGCTTCATCGTGCTCTTTTAATGCAATGATCTATGGAGCCAACATAAACGGTCAAATAAGCTTGTGGTGTCTCGAGTTGTGGTAACAGGTGCCAGACGGTGTTCAGTAATTGCCCGCTTTTGTTCAACATTATCCTTTGTAAATACAAAACGGTTCCACATAATGGAGCAAGAATGTCTTCAGACAAGTAGTTCCATTAGAGGAGTATTTCCGTTAGTCCTGTACAAACAACTCAATAAATGCTACCTGGAACAGTGACAAGAAATATTATCCTTTATATACAGATTCTCGGTTGAAGTTTACATAAACTCTGAAGAACTGAATCTTAAATGTGGATTTTTCCTCACATTTCTGACCAAAATCAAGGGCCCTTAAATGTATCCCAAATAAAAGTGTTCCCAAATAACTAGGAATGCTAAGAATCGGTTTCCCATCCCAGTTCAAAATATCCAAAAGTAGAGAGTACAAGAAACTAGTGCAACCTGAACTCGGCAGGAAAACGAGCATATTTTTTGACCCCGCAATCAATCAACACTCGAGGACCACAAGAGTTAAGAGTAACGCTGGAAGCCTAGTCATCACTCCAGACAGGCTGTGCCCATGTGGGGTTTTTACATAAGAGAATAAGGAGGACGGGGGAGGTGTAATTGTAGCATAGGTGAGGCGTCTGGGAAGAGCCATGCAATTAAGAGCAAAGACATAATACAGGGAGAGGGGGTTCTTCAACAGTTCCTCCAAAGATCCTGATGTACCACCACGCATTGACAAAATTAACAGTTCCAACCTCCAGAACCACTACAATGTCATTTGATGGATAAATCAGTAATGATCAGTTTGAGGAACCTAATTAAATACAAGCAGATTCATTCACTCACTTCCCATCACATCAGCATCAAAGGCTATTCCTGACCTGGGTGAGGGCGTGAATACAAATTAGCATCGGCTGGTATCTGTGAGGCTGATATTCATAAATAACGGGGGAAATGAATAGAAACTTTGTTTCACCATGAAAATTGCTCCGGATCCTGTATTACAACTTGGAGCTTTTACTTGAAACTGGGATTTTTTAAAATAATAATAAAAAAGATGCCCCAAAAATGTGCTGCTCTAACGGGTTTGTTTTTGCAAGCATTGGCACATTTGCATGCGTTCCCCAGAGAGAATGTGATACTGTTATGCGGCAATAAACGTTGTAGTTAAGAGCAGAGAACTTTTTTGTAGTAATAAAAAGTGTATTTATAGCTTAAAATCTTTTTTTTTTAAAGAATGTGATTTTTATGGGGGTTTATATAAATCGGCCCCCTTGCTCTCTAAATATCTGCATCAGCCACTAGTATAGTAATAATACTAGTAGTAGTACTAACATATAAAGGGACAATTTAGCCAACTGATTCTTCCAATTGACCTAGGGGGCATTTCTCTAAATGTAAAAGGAGACTGGAATATCCAGAGTAAACCGAAGCAGACAAAGAGGACATGCACGGGAAATCTCTGGAGATGTGACTTGAGCAGATATGCAGGTCTAAAGAAGCAGCAGCCGGTCCTTTTGAACCCAACTCACACCCAGAAAAAAAGAGGGAGAGGTTTCCTGGAACAACAGCATGCCTAGATAGTAATTAACTTCACTGTAAGGTGCAGGTCTGAAGTAGAACGCTTCCTGTGTGTTAACAGTGATCAGTTAAATATAGTGGAAATGCCTCACGTTTCATCCTGGAAAAGTCTATGATGCAGGAGCGTTTCTAAATCTAACCAAGACTGTGTGGGGAAAAAATATGAATCGGCTGCTTAAGACTATGTGAGAAAAATCAAGCTCAAATTCAATTCATTTACGCAAAGCAGAGCCTGTCTAGTAATTAAAAGAAGCCTGATTAGGCCAGAGGTGATAGAGGAATGCAAAATTTTGGGGAGATGAAAAGGACACCTTGATGAACCAGGTTTTGGGGAACCCATGATAGAACTGGGTGAAGCCAGACAAGAACAAGATTTTATGTATAGATAAAAAGTTGTCCCTGATGATGGTCTGGTTTTCGATTAATATACAAAATGCTGAAGTTCAAGCGATACGCAGTGCTTATTATACTCTCTGGCAGTCGTGATTTAAGGAGTGACACGGCAGGAGTGCTGATTGCTGGGAAATCGTAAAAGTCACAACAATAACCATTTTGTTTTTTGGCTTTCACTTTCCAATCAAACCCAGAAAAATATCCAAATTAAAGCTGTTCTTTAAACAACAATGGGCTAGAATTCCTCCAAGTTAATGAGCAGAACTGCAGTTACCAAAAATATTTAGCTACAGTTAAATGTAGCTAACAGGATCACATCAGTCGGAAAAAAAAAAAAAAAAAAAATCAAAAGGGTCATGCAATCTTTCCACTTACAGATATGCAGTTCTGTATATTGTTATAAATCTCAGAAATGAGCATAGACAATTTTCGTCTCATTTATTAATCCGGGTTTTAACTGTTACTATTGGTGTCAAAATCTGAGGATGCTTTGATATGGTCAAAATATTAGATCCCCATATGTAAAGGTATTTTAGCGATACGCAATACATGCGATCACCAAAGAATGCATCAGTAGCGACAGATTCTTAAAAGCTATGATTCAAGTATTAATATCTTTATGCAAAATGTGCTGTACTTCAACTTAGCAGCCCTCATTCCAGCCTTTATAATGAAACATGCAGTTGGTTCGGTGACAACATCCTTAGGACAATATCCTCAAAATGCTCAGAAACGCATATAATATATTATACGGTAACAAAATCATTAATTTTGTTAATGGCAACAAGGAGCATGTCTAATTAATTTCCTCTTTTTCGAGGTTCTCGCTCCAACGGTGACCCTGTTACGGGAGCGACGATATCAGACGGAACGATCAGCCATGCCGATGATGCCGAAGATGCTCCCTCTCCCATCTCTTCGTAGATTTAATGCACTTAAATGTTTTATATAGAATGTTAATAAATGTTATTACTAAAATGAGTCTGGTTCCTCTCAAGGTTTCTTCCTCTTAATCGAAGGGAGTTTTTCCTTGCCACTGTCGCCATTGGCTTGCTCGTTAGGGACAAATAGAATTCAATTTGTGACACTTGTTTATACATCAATGTACAGCTGCTCTGTGACAATGTCTATTGTAAAAAGCGCTATACAAATAAAATTGAACCGAATTGAATATGACTTGGTAAAACTCTGCATATATCAGGTCATATTATGATTATAAATACGTAGGAGAAATAAATATGACTTGAAAAGATTTACAAAATTAAGCACCACTGTATGATGGAGTAGATGGTCACAGAACTGGCAACCTAATGAATGTAACTGAAGGCGGTGGACCAATAAAAAAGGCGCATTGTGTGGATGACCAAATGGCACAAAAACCCATTTAAATGATATTAGAGGTCCTCTCTAATGAGTATGTAAGGAATCTGAGAGAGACTTAAATAAAAGAGAGAGGATTTAAAGTGTGCCCCTCATACACAAGAAGGACTCTGGTCTGTGATCGGCACGACTCATTGGCTTAGGTTCCGGATTACTAATTGAAAGGTTGTGGGTTCAAATCCCCTTTTCTGCATTTATTATACCAAATGACAACCTATTACAACCTATAACAACAAACTGTGTGTTACAGTGTGAGACTGTCATCTTTTGGGTGCATACTAGGGACGTTCCGATCATAATTTCTGCTACCGATACGGATCGCATCGACTAGCTGTAAATTCTTCGAGTGCTACTGGTTGCGTGATCTGAAAAAAAGAACAATCAAGTAACCTTAGACAATAACGTTGCTTTTACTGACTTCGTCTAAGAGAAAAATACAAAATGCTTGCAGGCACAACTGTTGTGGCTGGTCATCGAACGATAAATGTGATTATTTTTCAGGTTATTTGCTTAGCCTTCTGACCGTCACGCTCATGCGGGCGAGTGTTGGCGAGTGTGTGCTGCGTTATTTGCCCCTTGACTGTTGCCTCTCCGGGTGCCTCTTCCATTCTCTCCAGTGAGCCTTGAAAACTCACCATACTCCACCAAGTGTTTGTTCTTTAAAAGACGCATTAAACTGGTTGTGCTGAAGCATTTTAATGTGCTTCTTCCGCGAGGTATTTTTCGTTGCATGTGTTGCAGGATGCACACTTCCCATCAATCTCGCAGACCGTTCAAAAGTTCCACACAGCAGTGTGTCTCTATGATTTGCCGAGGCGCCTGCGCAGTGGAAAGGAAAGGGGGCGGGGACACGGGGCCTCCGCGGGCTGCAAAGCACAGGTGATTGGTTTCTTTGATTGGCGAATGCCGATCGATCGGAACGCCACTAGAGCGTGCGCTCACTTAGAGCCGGGAAAGACATATTTTTCCTTTCTAGCTTTGCTCTGCTCTCTAGTAATCCTCTGCACAAGATTTTTTTTTCATCTCTACAGACAGTGGCTGGAAAGCAAGGCAGAAACTTTGTCACCGAGATATGATTTTACTGCTAAAGCTACTTTAGTTTACAACATAAACGATGTGGTTCCATCAGCCGACACTTTTGGCTTTAGTTTGTACTACATTACAGCTGCTAATCTAAAGAATCGACAAACGGGTCTCAATCTCAATCTGTGCCAGACAGAAATAGTTCAACTGTGGACAGCATTAGGTGTGACCAACTCCTCGCGTTGACATGCTCACAATGCGCAGGATGACTAACGCAGCGCGGCGTGGGCGCGCCTACTTTATATAACATTCAACCTGCTCGGTTTTGTAAATGTCGGCACAGGTGAAGGAAGGTAACAAGCAGCGTTTTGTAAATAGAAGTGTTCTTCCCGCACTGCCTGCACGAACTTCCATTTGAATATGGCTGAGCGCTGTACTGTGTACGTTTCTCCCTCCTTCGCTCGCCGCCGCCTGCATCCCAATCGGGTCCTAAATTATTCAGGTGTTTAGATTACATTCTTACATCAGGTTTTCATAGAAAGCTTATTTATCTAAGATAATTACATGTCTTGTCCTCCCAAGGTTTCTACCTAATTTTTCCTTGCCACTGTCGATTCCCCAGACGGAATCAGAAACGTCTCGCATCGAGGGTGGACAGGGACGTTTAGCTAGCAGTGCAAGTTCGGTAAACTGCCAACAAAGACGTGTGCAGCCTTGGTAAAAAGTCTTAACACAAGCATGGAATTGTATATGGGAAGGTGAGGTGTAGACAGTAGAACTGCTTTATTTTGGGAAAATGCTGGCAAGCTACAGATCTGTTTTGACTACTGCATGTGCACACAGTGTGTGTGTGTGTGTGTGTGTGTGTGTCTACACGGGTTTGGTTTACAAGACTGCTCATACTGCAAGAGCACCAACCAAAATAAGCTCTGGGAAAATAATTAGGCTCCACAGTAGAATCCAGACCCGTTCAGACCAGCAGTGATGACCAAAGCCAGGCTACGAACCAGGCAGAAAATGTAGAGTCGTCCAGTCATCGTCCCACAAGGTCTGCGCTTAGCCCAAAAGTCACCATCTGGGCAAGCATTTTTTTTTTTACTGTAATTTAGTGACATTACTCTACGTGTCCAAGGGTTCAGCACACACACTGCTATTATCTTAACTAGTTATTAAACACAACGCCTCGTTTTTTTTCAATAAGTCCAGCAGTATAGGGTAGATGTAGCTTTTATACATTATTAAGTAGTCTATATGTGGAAGGAATACAAAATTAAAATAAAAGAGAAGCACCAATTATACTGTAATAAATCGATGGCTCTGACCATGAACGAGGTTTAAAGAAACTTCTTGGTTGGGTGAAACAAGTTTGGGTACTGAGAATAGGGTTGTCAAAATTAGTGTTAATAATGCAAGAACGGCTCTGTCTTTTTAAATGTTGTTCATCACATTTACGGCATTTAGCAGACTCCAGAGCCACTTACAACTCATACAGTCTTACAATTCAAGCAATGGTGGGATAAGGGTCTTGCTTAAGGACCCAACTGTGGCAGCTTGGCAGAGGTGGGGTTTGAACCCTGGACAATCGGGTCCAGAGTCCAGTACGCTAGGCTACCGCACGTCTCACTTGACCACGCAAGACACCCATAATGAACGGTTGTGTGACTATATCCTACATAACATTTGCCAATGCTGAGATGTAGAGTACACAAAATGTCAGCAGAACTGTGCGGGGAAAAAAAATGACACCGCAATATCACGAGACTTATTTCCGCATTATACTGCATCAATTTTTTTAGTCAATATGGTCTATAAGCTGGCTTCTGTCAAACAAAAATATCAGCGAAACAATAAGTTACTGAAGATTCAATAATTAATGTAAATTTCACCCAAAAAAAAAAAAAAAAGTGCGACTACGGTAACGACCCGGTAACATCTGCTTCGGTAACGATAAACACGGAAACTTGTATATTTTATAATCTATTTATGTTTATTTGTCTATATGTTTTACATTTTATTTTATTTATTTTATTACTCATTTAAATGATTATTGATCTATTATTGACTTAAATTGTGTTATATACTTATTTTTGCTATAACCTAATATACTTTTAAGTATTTAATTAATTAATACCTAGGCCACCCATGGAGGATGGGTCCCCTTTTGAGTCTTGGTCCTCCCACCTACTTACTTTCAGGTGAGTTTTTCCTTTCCACTGTTGCCCTAGGCTTGCTCAGTTTGGAATATAAGATAATACAAGACTGTAAAGACAGCACACCACTGTAAAAAGCACTATAGAAATACATTTGAATTGAATATAACGCTCCCATCTCGGCACCCACTTGAATCTTTCGCATTTTGTAAATGTTCTTGATTGAACCAAACCCTAAAATGGCTTCCATCATCTAAAGAGACGGCCATTGTGTGATGTTGCGCAAGGCAAGTTTATTTGTATGGCACAATTCATAGACGAGGCAATTCACAGTGCTTTATAGAATAAAAAAAATATTAAAATGGTAAGAAAAAATGATTGAAATGATATTACCATTTGTAACTCCTGCATATTTGTAATACAATTCGGGCCTCAAACCTCAGCCAGCAACAGCCTGAGACACACTTTAAAGCTTAATAAATGTAAACAATTTAAAAAAAACATGGCAGGAAAAAGGGATTCAGCCGAAGCACCGGGGAAGTACGTTAGGTTTTCCTAAATGCTAAACTTGTTTTGACCTTGCTATATTGCATCTTGCTGTATTGCATCTGATCTGATGACGTGGGACTGTGGTAGCGGTTACAGAACTGGTCTCTAGACCTCATGGTCCAGGGTTCAAATCCCACCTCTGCCAAAAAGCTGCTACAGTTGGATCCTTACACAAGGTCCTTAACCCATGATTGCTTGAACTGTAATGTAATGTAATGGGAGTTGTAAGACACTTGTACCAGTTATAAGTCGCTCTGGTTAACGTACTGGACTCTGGACCTGACGGTCTAGCGTTCAAATCCCACCTCTGGCAAGCTGCCACAGTTGGGTCCTTAAGCAAGACCCATAACCCACCATTGCTTGAAATGTAATGTAATGTAATGGGAGTTGTAAGACACTTGTAAGTGTCCTAAATTAATAAAAAAATTAAAACATAACTACTTTAAAACTGAATGACTTTTGTTTGTGTGGAAACGGTTTTACATAAAAGCAGTTGGGAGAGAGACTTGTTAGCTAAAAGATAGCCACGTGGCTCGTAGCATTGCTAAAGAAGCAAGCATCAGGCTAAAAAGCTGACCAGTTACACATATGGTAGGAAAGATTGGTCCTTTTTTCCCCCCGTAGTCATTTCCAGAATTAACAGGTATGCAGGATTCGTTTGCACTTTTCCAGCAAACGACATGAAGTGAAGCCAACGCGCAACTGAGACGGAGACAAAAACAAAAGCTACAGACTGCACGGCACATCCGCGACACACAGAGACCTTTCATCTTTTAGACCACAAATAAAGGAGTATGCAAAGTTCATTCCACCCTCGTATATACAGGTGGTGTTTATACGGTGAAACAAGTCAGGAATACTCGTGCTAATACCGAACAAACCGACACCGCTACATAATGAATCATCAAATCACTAACAGGACGTCCAGATTGTGTATGGATGGAACCACAGAAATGTGTCTTAAGGTTCACATTTCCTATTTCTCCAATAACAAGCTGAATCAGTCACACTTTGACGTAAAGGAGCAAAAAGAGGATGCGAGCTAAACTAACAGTGCAAAGGGATTCAAACAAAACAATTCAGGAATAAGGAATATGAACAACCTCTATATTCAGATACTGCTGATACCTCGGAGGTTTTCCTTTGTATATGAACATCCTGTGCTCTGTTTTTCACAGCCGTTGCCTCAGAATTTAAAACTTTCATTCAGAATTAAGACTTTGTCTTTGTGTTTCCTGATATGATTTGCATTTGCATCTCAGTTTTCTTCTCAAGTTTAGTGTTGTACTCATTATTATCTCTTAGTATTAGAACCTCATATTGGTCTTGTACTTGGTTGGTACTGGTGTTGGAGCTTGTTTAATAAACTTCACATTCAGTGATGCGTTGCCATTATCGCTCGCTATTTAAAAATTGCACTGGCTTTACCTCTTTGTACCTCAAATCTCATTTTCAGTGTCGCACTGATTATCTCTGTGTTCAGAACTCCCTTGTTGTGTTTGAACATATTATTTTGTGTTTCACTTACATCATGTCTTAGTATAAACCTCATTCAGTGATGCACTGTGATCATCTCTTGGTGTTTAAACCTCATTCAGTGCTGCACTGTGATTATGTGGTGGTGTTTAATTTAATTCAGTGTTGCACTGTGATTATCTCTTGGTGTTTAATTCTAATTCAGTGTTGCACTGTGATTATCTCTTGGTGTTTAATTCTAATTCAGTGTTGCACTGGGATTATCTCTTGGTGTTTAATTCTAATTCAGTGTTGCACTGTGATTATCTCTTGGTGTTTAAACCTCATTCAGTGTTGCACTGTGATTATCTCTTGGTGTTTAATTCTAATTCAGTGTTGCACTGGGATTATCTCTTAGTGTTTAATTCTAATTCAGTGTTGCACTGTGATTATCTCTTGGTGTTTAATTCTAATTCAGTGCTGCACTGGGATTATCTCTTGGTGTTTAATTTTAATTCAGTGTTGCACTGTGATTATCTCTTAGTGTTTAATTCTAATTCAGTGTTGAACTGTGATCATCTCTTGGTGTTTAATTCTAATTCAGTGCTGCACTGTGATTATGTATTGGTGTTTAACCCTCATTCAGTCATTTTTGTACTAGCATTAGCATTAGCATTAACGGCACCGGGACCATGTGCTGGAGTTTGGAGGGTTTGGACTTTCCTATGTTGAGTTTTAGTGACATTGTCTAATTTAAAGAAGCATTTTTTGGTCCTTGCTCTATTTAGCAAGCAAAACATACTCCTCTGTCAAAGTTAATTTCTGCTTTACACATTGCATAGTAAATGTAGAGTAGAGAGTGTACATAGCGTAGTAACAGTGTAGCATTGTATCGGCTAAATGTCAATTCAATCTCCATTCTGCTGCAACAATAAAGACAGAAACTGAACTGCTTAGACTAATTAAGCATATGATAAAGTGAAGGGATCACTCACAGATATCAGCAGCCTCATCAGAGCCATCGGGACAGTCTATCTCTCCATCACAGCGCCAACCTTTAGAGATGCACATCACCTGGTCCTTGCACACAAACTGCTTGGGACTACAGGTCTTTGGTGCTGGAAAAAAAACCGAGCACAACAGATGCTCATGAGGTACAGCTGGGACACATGATAACCACTTCAATTGATAGCACAGATGTTACATTTAGAACGGCAATGCATATATTCAGTTAGGAATACATAGTGTGGAAACCAAACTGAACTAGGCCTAAAGCGATACGTATTAGTGGTCCAGTGTATCCAGTGTGATATGTACCGTAAATTTTTTTATGTCAAACAAAACTGAAAAATGATGCCGCCATCATTTGCACACTTTGAAAACTTTGAGTCCAATTGGATTATTATGTGAAAAGCAAAACACTGCAACAATTTCCACTTGGGGATGAATAAAGTCCCCTATCCATCCATCATCAATAAGTTTTAAACAGTTAGTCCCAATCATGCAATTCGATTGGTTGAGAAGTAGCGATACACCAAATCGACTGGCTGGTCACAGACAGTCCTTCATGAAAAGAAACACTGCTTTCGCCGACAGTAATTTACATATACAGTTCGAATAGAAATGAGGGTATATTTCAAAATGAATATAAAGCGATTTAAAAAAGAAGCATTTGATTTTGTATCATAAGAGCAAACTAAAAGTCAAAAAGTTGTTCGATTATGCAAAAGAGAGTCAAACTAAGTTATAGTGATGGAGTAGCAAGAGACGACGTATTTATGGGGGTGAACAGAAGTAGGTTAAACTGGACAGGGGTGCCTCACATTGACTGCTCAGTAGGGTGTATGGTCACCCAAAACACACGGGCATAGACAGGATCAGATTGTCCAGCGGTTCTTCTTTATTTTGAAAAATCGCCCCTCATTTTGTGAGCAGTGTATTAAACACTGTGCTTTAAACACAGTTCCAGCTTTAAACTGTATACAGTGGTCCCTCGTTTATGGCGGGGGTTACGTTCCAGGACCACCCGAGATAAACGAAAATCCGCGGAGTAGGGACGCTATATTTATTTAAGTATTTCTACACTATTTTAGCCGTAGAACTTGCAGAACGTTTGGGTGACATCGTAGGGCTTGAATGAATTCAGTCTATAATAAAACTTTTACAAACAGAGAACAAAACACCGCAGATAAAAACTTATGTCGGCAAGTAGTGACTCAGGCGGCCGATGCTCTGGTCTTACTTCTCGTTTTTGGTGAGTATTCATCCGCTGAGTAAATA
>JAUZST010006331.1:0-14939 GCA_034779995.1 Parotocinclus haroldoi
CACACACACACACACACACACACACACACACACACACACACACACACACACACACACACACACACACACACAGAAAAAGCCACCTTTAGTGTTTGTAGCCGGAAAGATCTACTCTAATGCCATCTCAACACAGAACCTGTTCCAGGAGTATCTAGCCAATTCCAGGTGCTCATGTTTGGGGTTAGATGAAAGACGTCAGCTTCTGGCACGCACTCCAAATGGCATGCAGATGGTGCCTAATTGCAGATTTGGTGACCTCAGCATGCTTCAATCTTCTGTGAACCTCTAGCCATTATGCTTGAATTATGCCTCTGTAACCACCTTCCTAACTTTGTGTGCAGGCTAAATTAATTTCGGTTCTCTTTCTGACAGTCTCATTATGTCTCCAGCAAACGATTTAACTCCTGAATTATTGCTCTGGCAGATATACTGACACGGTGGCGCCTGAAAGTTTTGTGGCTCCTTGCAAATGTTCTTTCTTTTTGCACAAACATCATCCGATTTTCACGCAAGTCCTAAAAGTAGACAGATAAATAAATGATAAGCAAAATATACCTTTATTTATTCAGGAAAATGATGTGAATAAAGAGATCAACAGTAATGCATATTTTATATGCTCAATATTCATGTTCATACATACTGAATCAAATCCAGTGTCGAGGGGAGCTGGGGCGTAACCAGCATCACAGGGTGCAAGGCCAGCGTAGGCCAATTTCGGGCCACGTCCTTGGAATACGGAGGAGAACGTGCTAAGGGCAGACAGGCACCACGGGGGTGTCTATGTTGGGAGAATCAGAAATGATTTTTTTTAAGGATAAACAAGGAATTGCTTCACTGTGGCTAATTAGGAGCAAGCAGTTTCTTCATTTGACGCTTCTTAGGAGGCATCATGACCATGGACTAATTTCATACTGCGTACTTTTTCTCATCATTGTTAGTGACATAGATAAGTGGGAAATATTTCTAATGAATGGACTATAGTGAGATAAAACAGTAATATATTTGTAAATAACTCGGTGATTTACACTCACCTCGAGAGTTAGCTACACTTGTTCAGCTGCTTGTTAATGCAAATATCGAATCAGCCAATCTGTTAAAGCGGAGCATCAGAATGGCAAAAGAAAGGTGATTTAAGTGACTTGTGAAGGTGGCAGGTCTGAGTATTGCAGAAACTGCTGATCTGCTGGGATTTTCACACACAGCCATGTCTAGGATTTACAGAAAACACTCCCGAAAAAAGTGAGGGCAGTTCTGGGTTTGAAAATGGCTTAAAAAAAAATTAACACCTTGTCCTGGGGTAATTTTTTTCCAATAACTTTTTGCACTTTTTTTTTTATCACTTTTTGGGTGATATTTTGACTTTTCCCATTTAGCTTTCTATTTGGGCATTTTCGAAATTCACAAAAACTTGTGTGTGTATAATAGAAAGAATTTTAGTAGCAGTTTTTATGCACTCATCACCTGGTGAACCGGTGCCAAAATAACATCTAATCTCCACCGTAGAAGGTCCAGCAGCTTCTTTACCCGCTCAGACGTCTAAGGGACTTCAGACTGCCCTCAAAGGTGCCACGGAACTTCTGCTCCTGCATCATCGAAGGCATCCTCATGGGGAAACATCCCAGCCTGGTTCAGGAACAGCACCAAGCAGGACACACAAGCCCTTCAGAGGGTGATGTGATCAGCTGAGCGCATCATTCGGACCGAACCACCTGACCGTCTACAAGAAGCAGTGCTGGACCAAGGCCAGGAAGATTGTGAAAGACCTCAGCCATTCACATTTACGGCATTTAGCAGACGCCCTTATCCAGAGCTACTTTCAACACGTACAGTCCAAGCAATTGTGGGTTAAGGGCCTTGTTTAGGGACCCAACTGTGGCAGAGGTGGGATTTGAACCCTGGACGATCTGGTATATAGTCCTTAACCACTATGCCACCCCACACCGAACAATGGGCTGTTCTCTCTGTTGCCCTCAGGGGAGCGCTTTTGCAAAATCAAGATACATAAGGAGGAGCTTCTTCCCACTTCCCGCTAACTACATTACTTTACATTACTACTTTCTCCTTGCCATTTCTCATATATATATATATTCCATGTGACCAGATGGTAATGAAAGCATTTCACTGCATGTTGTACTGTGTATGACTATGTGTGTGACAAATCATATTGGGATTTGATTATGCTCAGATGTTTTAATTACAGTAGCATGGCTTTATCTGAGATCCCAGTGCACACGTGTTACCTGTTAAATATTTAAAGGCCGTTCATGCAGTCGTTGCCATTTTAACGTGTGTAGGCTCTGAGCCTTGTAATCGATGACCTGTCTGATTCTCCTGTGTACTGACTCCTGTCTGTTCTTTGTTTGCCCTTGCCTTTGGACTGACCTTCTTCCAACTGTTTGCTCCGTTTCCTGGGTTCATGATCTCTGTCTGTTTACTGACAGTCAGCCCTGGAAATATGATTAGGTTCGGTCTTGGCCTTAAAAGAAAAAATCCTCCATTTATTACACATCAGATTGGAGACGTTTGCTGACGTTCCGGCTGGGATTTTCAAATATCAGAAGCTGAATCATCATCGCATACAGTGGGACAAAAAAAAAAAAAAAAAAAGGATTTAGTCAACCGCTGATTGTGCAAGTTCTCCTACTTAGAAAGAAGAGCGAGGTCTTTGTCATTTTCATCATAGGTACACTTCAACTTTGAGAGACAAATTGAGGAAAAACGAGAGAAAAAAAAAATATCCAGGGATTCACATTTTTAAAGAATATATTTGTAAATAATGAGCTGCTTAAATTTGCACGTGAGAATCTTGAGACTCTGAAGTAGTGAACTAGATATTCCAGACGACAGACTTGCCCTGTGGAAACCCAAACTCGCATGCTAGAGACTGAACTTTCACCGACACGTTAGAGAGTCAAGACAACGCTCGGACTCGCGCCTCGACCCTAGACTCAGACTCTTAGAAACTTGAGAAAAGACTCAGAATTGAGTGTTAGCGCTCCGAAGGGGCTCGATTTGCACATCAGAGACTCAAAGCAGCATGATGACCCTGAACTTGGGCTGGAATGCTAAAGGCTTGCTTAAGACTCGCACCTCAGAGTCTTAAATCTTACAACAAAGTATATTATTATTGTTTAGGTTATAATATTTTAGCATTCGGGTACAAATTCAAACAGGCTGTAAATCATTAAATGGATCTCTATAGCTTGGATGAAGCTTAGGTTTAGAAATCCGAGCTTGAGGTCACCTTCATAGCTTGGTGGTTGGGGTGGGGGGTGGTGGGGGTGTATGGTGCCAAAGCGACAGCTGCAATGACTGTAATGGTAACCTGTCTAAGAATAACAAGAGAGAGAGAGAAAGAGAGAGACTGAAAAAAGACTGGGGAGACACAGAGAGAGAGATTATGGGAGAGGGATTATCATGGGTCATCTGAGATAAGAAGAAGGGGTGGCATCCTTCGGCAAACCCAACAGACCTCATACCTCTGTAGAGACCGGGGGGCTTCGGGCTTTTTCACATTCCACACACGGTATTCGCATGAGCATGTGCCGAGGGTAATGCCCTCTGAAAAGAGCTGCACGTGTAGGCGTGCGAGAGAAAATGCAAATAACGTCAGAGAGTTTCAATATTCATCTATTGATAACCTGTTCCCCTCTATTTAATGCTTTTTAAGTTTCCATCTGCTCTATTAGCGCCAAGTAGGGGTGTGCCAGATCGTATCGTTCGGGATAATACCGGTATTATTGTTTAGACGATATAAAACATCCGCATCGTGATATTCCGACGTCTTTACATAATAACGGAATTGATTTCCACAGGGCGTGGAGTACTTCCATTACGGGACTCATAGGCAGAGCAACACACATGGCCGAAGGTGGTTTTGGTACAAAACATCAGATAAACAAAGTAAAAGGCCTGTATCTAATCTGTTTCACCACCTAAAGCGGGAACACGTAGTTGAGTGCGAGGAACGTCAAAAATGCCTCGAGGTCAGATATTTTAAAGTACAAAACCTATTTTGTTGCAGTTGTATGTTGTTGGAATATATGGCCAAATATATCTTCATCGCAAAAGTACCCTAAAATATCGCGATATCATTTTATATCGCCCACCCCTAATGCCGAGCGCATTTTCAGTCCTTTGAACCAACCCTTATTAATCACACCAGGACCAGAATATTCGGGCTGATTACGACCATGGACAGAAAGAAGAAGTTTGTTTCTAGGCTGAAAGCAACCAAACAGATGTCCCTTCTCTTTAAAGGCAGAGGTCTTAAAAAAATTATAAGGCATTATAATAAGACATCCGGAATAATCCGGACTCAAAATGACAAAGACGCTGCCCAGTGTTGCCCTTGGTACGATCTTACATTATACAGTAGGAGTTGCACAACTAGTAGTTTTTATTAGTTGACTAGTCATTGAAATCTAGGTGCTTCCCATAAAAAAGAAACTCTTCTTCTTATTATTATTTTTTTAATTAGCGCAGCTCAATGCTGAAGAATGTGTGAAATAGTATTTGAAATAACAGATCGACCCGGCCTCTAAATTAAAACTCTGGCTTCAAGGCTTCCTTAGGCTATACTTTTAAAGATGACAATTAATAAATGTGTGAAATAACAACAGTCACGCATCAGGAGAGCTCGCAGGTGGCACGCCTGCATGCCGGTCCCAAGCCCAGATAAATAGGGAGGGGTGGAGAAAACAATGGCAAAACTACTCCACTATCCTGCCGAAATACTTCATGGATCACATCGATTATAGACAGAAATGTGTGGAGATCGATGATCCATCAAGTGACCGAGAGTCGAATGTACGGTAAATCCAATCCAAATCCATGTCCATTGATCATGATTATATAATATTATATATATATATATATATATATATATATATTTTCTAACTATCATCCCCCAAAATGTTATATTCGACCTATTACTGGAAAACATGCTGTAATATCACACAAACAGAATCTGCACCCAATGCTTCATTAAGCTTGAAATTTGTCATGATGTTGACAATTTTCGCCGAGTCTGAGGCTGCCTTGATCTCAAAATAATGAATAAAACCATGAAGGTCAACAACATCTATTTTTTTTACTTATTTCGAAAGTTTAAATACTAAATAAAAATAATATTTTTAAATGGAGGTCCTCTTTTAAGGCATTCGAATATTTTTATTTGTTAATGTCCGCAAACGTTCTGTCAACTATGTTACTGACATGACTCCTCCCCGCGACTCAAAAATGGTTTGTCCCAAAGCCATGTGACCAGCATCACATGATTCATTCAGTCATTTTCCTCTGTGGCGGACATATTGAACACACTGTGGTGAGCGCCCTGTTTTTTTGTCAGTCTTTTATCTGTAATGCAACATTGCCAATGAGTAATAAATAGTGGAAACATCCTTTCCCCTTAAAAATAATTCATGTTTAAGCTTTGCAACTAGTGGATATGTTACGCTGAAGGAATATATTAACTTGATCCGCTGATTGTTATATTGAAAGTGAACTTTTTGGTGACGTGAAATGTACCCTAAATAATAGAATGGCCCATTTATTTACTCAAGCTTTTGATTAGGTTTTTCACACTTTGACAGCACTTCCTGTTCTTTTACTCCAAGGTCAAAAGATGCAAGTCGAGATGTCAAGATCTCCATACGGACAATATCAAAGGCTGGACTGAATAATGAAGAACTCCAATATATTTGTGGCCTTGTGTACAGTTGATTGATTTTAATTACGCTCCAGGCCAACAAAAGAGGACGGATCCTGCTAAATTTGGGTCCTCTCAAGGCTTCTTCTTGTATTTCTGAGCCTAAGGGAGTTTTGCTCAACAGGGGTTTATGGGTCTGTTACTTTTGGACATGATGCTTTGAAACAGCGTCCATTGTCTCACAGCTGTGGGACTGCGCTGGCCTAGTGGTTAAGGTACTGATCCAAGGAATAGAAGGTCCAGGGTTCTAATCCCATCTTTGCCACAGTTGGGTCCCTGAGCAAGGCCCTTAACCCACAACTGCTTGGATTGTAAGACTGTATTAATTGTAAGTCGCTCTGGATAAGGGGGTCTGCTAAATGACAGTTTTTTTTAGCTGAGATTATAGTTGGAAAGGTGCAAGTACAATAAATATTCTGAGGAGATGGGCAAAGTAAAAAAAAAACAAAAAACAAAACACTTTGGTCATTTGCTCTCTCCCTCTCTCAAACACACACACACACACACACACACACACACACACACACACACACACACACACACACACACACACAGCAGCTCTGTTTTATTATTATAAATTCCTTCGATTTCACAGTTAGCCGTCATAGTGCACTCTCACACAAGTATGACCTAAGTATTTAGTGAAACAGCGCACACTGTCTTTTGCTTCCCCAAAAACTACATTCCAGACCATTTGATACTGTGGAATGAGAAGAGCACACAGGTCAGACGTCTTTATGAACCACAGGTTAGCTGTGGAATTTCAGAAGCCTGCTACAGACGATGCCTAGAGTGCTATAATATACTGTTTGTGCATCAACTACTTCTATTTTCATACAATATTGATATCACTGATAATCACTGGACTGTCTAAAATCACCACGATCCCACATTTATTGAAACGTGACACAGAGACCAGTCTTACCAAGTAACAAATATGTTTCCAACAGCACAATTGTGCAGGAAAAATGCAGGGAGATGACTCCATATTTCTGTTATAACCAGTAATTTGTGGTCAAACTGCATTTCATGACCATATATATTGTTTATTAGGATATTAATTTCGGACACTTAGAACATGGTGGTGGGTGGCACCGCTGCCTCACAGCAAGAAGGTCGCGGGTTCAATCCCAGGGTGGAGCGGCCTGGGTTCTCCCCGTGTCTGTGTGGGTTTACTCCGGGTACTCCGGTTTCCTCTTACAGTCCAAAGACGTGCATCTTGGGTTAATTCGTTTCTCTAAAGTGGCCCTTACTGTGTGTGCGCCCTACGATGGATTGGCACCCCATCTAGGGCTGTTCCTGCCCTTGCTCCCAGAATTTCCGGGTGGGCACCGGCTGGCCCGCGACATGGTGGTGACATTTAGCTTACATTAGTTTACATTTTGTTGGGAAGTGACTATCCAAAGTTTGCTGGAAAATATGGTTTAAACAAGCTGCATAGTGATAATAGTGACATCAGAACTGGAATCGTTTTCTTCCACAAGCAAAATCAAATATGCAGTACAAACTAATATACAGAGGATGAGCAAAATGAAAAATATTTATGCCACTGAATGGTGTCATACAAATCCTGACTGATTTGTGATGGGTTCCAGGATTTCCAACAAAGGATACATGTTGCTTCAATTGCCTGATTTGGGAGGTTCCACCATTAGGGATCATCCATTGTACCATAACAGTTGGCAGTAATCATTAACAGCAATAGTGTGATGCTCTATATAGTCTTTACACATAATAGCTTGGGTATTTCCTGTAGATTTGGGGTAGTCCTGCCTTTAGCCACTTTATATTTGACGTATGCCATTGCTTTGACTTGCTTATTTAAATGTACACTATATAAGTTGTGAATTTCCCCACTGTGGGACAAATAAAGGTTTATCTTATCTTATCCATATATCCATTGTATTAGAATTTTTCTCAACCACTAAAATGCTGCCTGAAATCATAAACCGTTTTCTCAAAACTACAGCCTAGTACTGTTTATGTTTGATTTTGAGTTTGCATATTTTGGGTTTGTTTCCATAGACCTGGCGGCTGTTTCTCTTGCGGGATCTGTCAACCCTGATTTGTGTGTGCCGCGCACGTGTGTGCATCTTACCGGGTTGTGTTCTAACTTCCTCGTTGATATTTGGACTAGAGACCGTCCTAACTCGGTTGATGTGTTTAAGGACTTTTATGTAAGATACTTTTGCTAGTCTGTATACCCGTTAGCTACTTATCTGCATCAAGCTGTAAAGGGAGCTCGTAAGTCTATGTGGCCGTCCTATTGTAGGTTGTACTCATTTTGTCTTCCACTACCTGGATATTTGCTCACTAACACATTTATGTTTTGCCTGTACATTGTTTTGTGAAACGACTCTTTACATTACAGTAGCTTAAAAAAGATTATGTGACTACAATAATGTCTGGTTAATGACCATTTAGGCTCGCAAAAAGTACACAAAGTACAAAGCAGATGTTAAACTGTGCATAATTACGTGCAGAAAAGTAAAAGAATAAAACAAAAACAGGACACACAGTAACGGCTGAAACTAATCCGTTCATGAAACCGTCACCGCAAACCTTTTTAAAAGTTCCTTTTAAACTGTAAACGTTTTAGAATGATGTCATATTGTGAATGAAAACACAAAGTATTTTATCATATGAACACATTCATTGCTGTCGCATAATAGAATTGAATTGTACACTTATGACTCAACTAACCAAACATTTGCTTTATCCCCATTTTGCAGTAAGTTTGCTAGGCACAGAGTATAAACCCACAAGATCATGTGACACACTGTTTTACATTCATGTAATTCATTTTACACTCGTGTTCTATTTCATACGATAAAAAGCACAAACAGCAGACGCTGTAGTGCAAAAACGTGAACGCACCTGTGGCCTTCTTATCTTCTGTTGTTGCTTTGATCAGTTTGACTGCTGAGCACCGGTCCAGTGAGAATGTAGTCAATGTGTTCAGATCCAAGATTCAGTAACTCTGAAAGCTCTTCACTCAGGTAACACAGCAGCGATTTTTTTGTGGACTAAACCGGGTAGCCGGTGGCTCGGTGGGTAGCACCGCTGCCTCGCAGCAATCTGTGTGGAGTCTGCATGTCCTGCATGCCCTTCCCGTGTCTGTGTGGCTTTACTCCGGGTACTCCGGTTTCCTCCCATGTTCCAATGCGTGTTAGGTTAATTGGTGTCTCTACATTAGCCCTTAGTGTGTGACTGCGTGCATGACTGCGTGTGTGTGTACGATGCATTGGCGCCCCATCTAGGGTTGTTCCTGCCCTTGCGCCCAGAGTGGCCAGGTGGGCACCGGCTGGCCTGTGACTCCTTGTGGATTAAGAGGAAGATAATGAATGAATGAATGAATGAACCATGTAGCAGTTTTCTATGTTTTGACACAAAATGCTTTGATTGTTATAAGTAATGACTTCTTTTCTCTGCGCTTTGGCTCATCTCTCTGTGCACAGTTTCATGTCTCTGTGCACCAACTCTTTTCCCTGCATGCATCTCTGTGAACGCTGGCTCATCTGTCAGTGCACTGGTTCATCGGGGTGCACACACCAATCATTCTGACAGAGCATACTCTTTTTCTTTCCACTTTGCGTTTTTCTGCTTTCTGCGCTGTTTTGTCTGTCATTACAACTCTACACCAGCGAATGTCTGGCAACGTAATATGTGCTTTGGGTAGGTCAATAACCCTAATAATAACATATGTGACACCTGTTTGCTGAATGAACAGTCGAATGATGATGCATATCGTCATTTGGGGCTGTGGTAGCCTAGCGGTTAAGGTACTGGACACTGGACCAGAAGACCCAGGGTTCAAATCTCACCTCTGCCAAGCTGCCACAGTTGGGTCCTTGAGCAAGGTCCTTAACCCACAATTGCTTAGATTGTATGAGTTGTACGTCGCTCTGGATAAGGGCGTCTGCTGGAAATGTAAATGTTATTTGGCATAAAGAGTTTAAGAGTTTTGAAATATGTGGCAACTTGGGAATAGTTACGTTTTAGAACATTTTTTTGGTTTTCAATCGCCGACTGAAATTGCGGTTTATGATGCCTTTTCGTAGAGGCAGGTACACTGTCTACATCTCTTTGGGAACTGGACTTGCATTCACTCTCAACCCGTTCCTGGTCAATTCTCAGGTAAATCTGTCTTTACACTTTAACCAAGACGCACACAGACACACATCATGGTACAGGATTTAATTCTTCAAAAACATAAAGGAGACCCATCAGAATGAAAACAGTCCAAAATGACTACGGTCACAAATGTAACATTCTGCAGGTGATTACAAGGCTGAGGTTTAGTAGTATTTTGTGTGTGTGTGTGTGTGTGTGTGTGTGGGGGGGGGGGGTCTCCATATCAAATGAGCATACAGGACTCATATGTTGGTACCATGTATTTGATGTTAATGAAGGCATCCTCTCCTCCATAGCGCTCGAAAACCTCCAGCGTTTCTTGAATCAGGTCTCCAACGTTCTGCCTCTTCTGCTGACTGTAATCGATACCGTCGCCAGAGTTTACTGCAAAAACACACACCCAAACGCAGAGACACACACACACACACACACACACACACACACACACACGCGCACACGCAGTATGCACGTGTTAACGAATCCACAGGCTTGCTGCTGCTGGAGGTCGTGGCACGAGCCACGATTAAAGACCAGGTCCATGTTACCATCAGCAAATGTTCCACACCTGTGTCCTATTAATGCGGCACTTGTAAGGAACACTGGCTCATCTCAGGCTGATCGTCCTGCTACATACCGATACACCACTTTGTGTTTAATAACATTTTCTGCACCAGAGACTGCACATTGTGTGTGTCAATTGCTGTACAACAACAGCAAATGCAGCTGGCAAAGTAATACATTGGTAAATCAGGTTAACAACCTCTTTAATAACATTAAGAAACTTACGCTATATAGGCAAAACTTTGTGGACACCCGTTACAAATACTGAGCTCGGCAACAATCCTTACATAATATACAAACCGGACATTTCTGGGTTTTCCATACGCGAACAGTGGCAGTAGAATGCCTTGTGCTGATACCCACCTACTGCCTACAGAAAATTGGCTTCGACTAAGTTCTTGCACAGAATTTTGATCAAATCCCTGAGACACATTGAAAATGCACTGGAATGCCAATAGTGAGCCTGTGCTTATTGTCTAACATCAAAAGCTGACCTCGCGTTCCAAAATTGTACCAAAATAGAAAACCCTAGGTTTTATAACGTAGGTTTTAAGCCCCAAGTTACTGCTCACACTCCATGCTGTAGTTGTTATGGCTTGTACTTATACACTACTCAGTCTACAAGATCTTGTTCCAATAAAAACAGGGTGTTTGTGGCAGCCCGAAGGTGTAACAGATCAGGTCTGGGAACAGCACTTCCAGAAGTGGTGGTCATGACACGAACAGCGATTTATCACAGGTTCCAAAAAGTGCCTGCGATGGGAAAACTGGGGCAAAGAAGTATATTGTGCATTTGCGATAAGGCACGTTGGAAGCTGACAAGGACAAATGCGTGGAGGGTTTCTGTCGTACGAGCAGTTAGCAGTCTTGTGTGGGAAAATTGTTGTCAAGGCAATAGACCACTTATGTCAGCATGTACATTATTGAAAGGACTTTTAACACACTTATATTGTCATGACACAGGCCAAAATACAAGTCCTTGCTTATGTTCAAAAGTATTGGAACAGTGAGGCCAATGCTTTTATTTAACTGTAAACTGAAATCATTTGGGGTTACCATTAAAAACCGAATATGAGACAAAAGATCATCATCAGCTTTTATTCATTCCTTCATTATCTTCCGCTTAATCCGCACGGGGTGGCGGGCCAGGGCAGAAACAACCCTAGACAGGGAAACCGGAGTACAAGGAGGAAACCCACTCAGATACGGGGAGGACATGCAGACTCGACTCCACACAGAAAGGACCCAGGCCGCTCCACCCTGGGATTGAACCCGGGAAAGTCTTGCTACGAGGCCACCCCACCGAGCCCCCGTGCCGCCCATCATCATCATCATCATCATCATCATCATCATCATCTATGTATTTACATCAGGCCCTGATACAGAGTTCAGAAGGCAACACCTTCTGTCTGAACCCACCAGTTTTTCTTGTGAGCAAATGTGGAAGTGTGACAGAGAGGTGTGTTTTGTTGGCCATGTGTGTCCTGTTATTCAAACGCTAAATGTCTATGCTCAGTTACAGATTTGGGTTTCACCTGTGCATTTATAGATAGAGGAAACCAGACAGCCGTCTGTGGGTGAAGCGGAGATAAGATGGTAAATCAGAGCCATTGTTAAAATATTGGCTATTGGCAGTACAGCCGTTTGGAAGGTCCTGGAGAAGAATATCGCCACTGGTGGACTAAGTAACAGATGTCCAACAGGTAGGCCTAGGAAAACCACAGCAGTTGATGACAGAAATGGCATTGTGCATGCTATAAAGAAAGACCCTACAAAAACCGTTGGTGAAATCGGCGGGTATCGCAATATACTGTTCACGGAAGACTTTATAAACAAAAGTACAGAGGCTTCACCAGAAGATGCGAACGACTAATTAGCAAGAAGAATAGGAAGGCTGGTATTCTAGAGATTTTGGACTTTTGAGACAGAGATTTAGCTTTGAGTGATGGAAAGGCTAAAGTTTGGAGAAAGAAAGGATCTGCTCATGATCCCAAGCATACAAGCTCATCTGTGAAACACAGTTTGCCAGTCAGTGTGTGGGCTGGCGTGGCATCTTCTGGGACAGGCTCATTAATCTTCATTGATCATGTCATGAATGACGGCAGCAGTACAATGAACTCAAAAGTCTACCGAAACGTTTTGTCTGTCACATTAAAAAGATCCAAACTGATCGGGTGATCCTTCATTATGCCGCAGGATAATGACCCTAAACACACTGCCAAAAGTACAAAGGAGTTAACGAGGGCAAGCAAAGGATTTGCAACTAAATATTAAGCCGTAAGCACTTGTGCAGTAATCTATTTGAACTTTATCTGTTCCAATACTTCTGCTCACAAGAAAAATTGGTAGGTTCAGACAATAGGTGCTATCTTCTGAACTGTGGATCAAATCCAGATGTAAATGAATACAAATAAAAGCTGAAATGCTGATCCGTTGTCTCATAGTTCTCTTATAATGTCAAAGCCAAATGTTTTCGGTTTACAGCAAAAATAAAAAGATTGGCCTGATCTGACTGAAGGAGCAGCAAAGACATATTTCCTCCATCCGATCACAGAAGGTAATGTACTGTGTGATGTGATTGTTCATGGGAACTGCTCATTCAGTTCAGATTGTGCACACAAGCAAGGGATTGTATTTTTGACAAATGAACAGAACACCGAGATTACTTGCATTTTTGTATGTTTTATTGCCACTTTTGCCTTGTTAGGATCATGGAGTGTCTGACACCAATCCTGACGAAGGCAGGGCCATAATAGAGAGTACCATGCTAAAGTCTTAGGCCACCATTAGATTAGATATACCATTTTTAGTAATGCTATAATGACCATGTATAATTCTATAAATTATCAGTCTCTTTATTGGAATATAACCCGGAAATATAGGATATTGTAAAAACACAACGTTAGGACAGCAGCACAAAAAACAACTTCATGTTGGACGTGCCCAATGTGTTAACAGAACAAAGTTTTGAATATTCGTCTCTTCATCATGTACCACTTTTTGCGTCCAGTCAAAACAAACCAATTATATTATCTGTTTAGAAAGCACTACAAAGAGAGGTGGAAATGCATAGCAATCCGAATGGACAGCTTCATTCCATCATGGAGAACTCCTTTCAATTTCCACGGGTTTATTTTGACGCCTCTGTAGCCAGACAGGAACCTGGTAGCCAGTACTGTACCGATATAGCTTAAGAATAAATGACCATAAGTAAATACATAATGCAATGTGTGCTTATTTACACGGGAAAAACACTTTATAAAATACGTCAATTTGCAGTGAACCAGCTTCTAAAGGCTCCAAATCCAGCATTTCATCTGACCACTTACACTTAAGCCATAATTGCATTTGTCAGCGCCACCAGGATGCCAAGTTGAGCCTTCTACAGTCTAAAGAAGCTTTGTCAGGAAATTTGGAAGGGTAACAGCCAAAAAAAATGAAGACTGGAACAAAGATCAGAAGACTAGAACATTATGCGGTGACAAATTCAAGTTTGAAAATTGCATAGTGTATTATATATGGTCATTAATGCCAAAATGATCGATCTAAAGGTGACCTATAACTTTTGCACAGTACTATATATTTGTGCGTCACTGGGATTTGGTCCCTTCTTGTGGTTGAGCTAGATATATCATATTCATCAGATGGCGAGGACGAGACAGTGGCATGAATAAACTGTGGGAAAATGACCGGAATGTAACATGGGCATGGTAAGAGGGCCAAGGCGTGGCTTACTGGAACTGCATACTTTCTCACTAGAACCAACAAGGTAGAAGACGTGGTAGTTTGGGTATCAATGAACTTTTTTAGCTCTTTCCGTGAGAATGATATGTTTGGAAGTGGTGATTGATGAAACGGGGAAGCCACTGTTTCAGAATTCTCTCTTTTTTGCCATCAGAGTGATAAAGTAAGTACAACTCACAAACGCAATGAGTCAAGTGCTATCACCAACTAAACAGCACCATTGTGAAACGTTTATGACTCCGCTGTACACACTTTTGGGGGTGGGTGAGGGGTGGTTCTCAATACCAGATTCAGCGTGTGAAAATCATCGCAACTATCACATCCAAAAACCTTTGACGTTTTAACTGTATCAAGCGACACGCTGTAAAATTACTGAGCATCCCTCCTTCCCCTCCCTTTTGTGTGTCTAAACATAAACAATCGTTGCTTCATCCGTTTAACCCTGGGCAACATATCAAAATCCGAGAAGATCCACGGAGGGGAGATCTGCCCAAATGATGCCGCCAGGTTTGTTTATGTCCAAGGACTGATCATATACTGCTCGCTAAAATTAGGGGACATTTCATCATGGGAGATTTCATTCTAAAACATCCCCAGATTTCTGTCAGCGTTATATTAGGCACCAGCACTGGAGCCATTTTTTGCCACTAAAAATTGATCAACAGAAGAAAACTCGCACCCTGTCCTCTTGCTCTGAAGCTATTTAAGACATCCCCCCACCCCATACACACACACACACACACACACACACACACACACACACACACACACACACACACACACACAACTG
>JAUZST010006332.1:0-14939 GCA_034779995.1 Parotocinclus haroldoi
CCCCGTGTCTGTGTGGGTTTACTCCGGGTACTCCGGTTTCCTCCCACAGTCCAAAGACATGCATGTTAGGTTAATTGACTGTAAAATGGTGTGTGTGTGTGTGTGTGTGTGTGTGTGTGTGTGTGTGTGTGTGTGTGTGTGTGTATGACTAGTCTTGAGATAACCTTGAGTCTCTAAGGTGGCCATAGCCGCCTTAGCAACGTTAAAGAAGCCAAATAAACAAAACAAACACCAACTGCTTTCCAAATCTTTCAAATTTCCCTCTGGGATCAATAAAGTATTTCTGATTCTAAACATAGTTTGCAGGTTTTGTAATTGCAGTTCAGCAATCAGATTTCTTAAAGCATTTATACCAGTTAACCGATTTCAGTCGGTTTTCTCATTCTGTCATGTTTATTCTGTATTATGTAGAAACCAGTCCCACCAGAGTAGCTCCCACCATCGTTTGGACATTTAAGAGATGATGTGTTTCACTGGATTTCCCACTGAGGACTCATTTTATAATCTGTTATGTTTTATAATTTAGTTCATTTATTTTATTACTAATTAAAATTGTAACTATTGATTTACATTATTTACCTATTTTTTTTACTATAGTTTAAAATACCTTCCAAGTATTTATTTGATTAACATCTAGACCAACCATGGAGGATGGGTCCCATTTTGAGTCTTGGTCCTCCCAAGGTTTCAGGGAGTTTTTCCTTTCCTTTTTCCTTTCCACTGTCTCAACCTGGGATTGGCCTTTTAAGCTAATATAAGATTGTAAAGCTGCTTTGAGACAATGTTCCATTGTAAAAAGCGCTATGCAAATACATACAAATACATTTGAATAGAATTTGAATTGAATATTCGAAAATTAGCTCCTTTTGGGCTTATTTATGCAGACCTAGTGCGGGATTATCTCGCAGGATCTGGCGACCTTGGAATTAAGCACGGCACTCACCAAACGGCTAGCAAACACTTGAGACTTGAGAAATGGCACCATATGCTCTACAAAGTTAAGGATACCATTTTCTTGGTACCAAGGTTCACAGGACTCCTTCAGAGGTCTTGTGGAGTGCATGCCCTTGCAGATCAAAGTGTCTGCAGCATGAGGGGGACCTACACATTATGGGACAGGTGTTTTTTTTTTAATGGTCATCTGTGCAAGTCATGTGTAAGAACATTTGTTCATAAAAATCCCTTTTGCTTGAGTACCAGCCTGGAACCTATGCAGAGGTCTCGAGCCGTGGGTGTGCAAGAAAATAAATTACTGTCTTTTCTCCAATAATAATGTATAAATACGATTCATGTATGAACATTACAACCCACTTAAATCCATTACTGTATGTCTTTAATTCTTACCTTGCTATTAATATCCAGGACAAGATGTCTTAAAATCCTGGAATGTGTTTTAGAGCAAGGTTTTTTATAATGGTAGAGGGACTTTTGCTGTTCTCTTCATCTATAAACTTGCCTCTGCTTTCACCTAGCTTCACATTACCAGCCCCTTTCCTAGTGTGGGTAATGATGCATACAGCCTGGGGTGTAATTTTACTTTCAATTTCCGCTGCTGTAGTTTTGCCCTAAATGATGTTACACTGGCAGTGTGTTGCGGATGACTGTCTTTCTAATGGCTCTTTGGGTAATGACTGCTGAAATAGGCTTGGTGCTATGAGTACCCATCTAAGCCATCTACCGTTCAGTTTCTTTTTGGTCAATTCTTTTCTCCTTCCCCCCTCGACCACCCATCAGGGTACAGATAGAGGCATTTAATATTTGAACCTTGTGTGCCCTGATATAGCAAGGTTTATTACAGACTGACATTAAAATACATTCTGAAAACAGCAGGTTTGTAGCATATGGTGCACTCGCTCACGATCATAGTACTTTCTAATGGTCCCTCATATTTCACACTGGCCGTTGCTGCCCATAGTAGCAGGACTTAGCAGATACACCAAGAGTGAGAAATTATAAGCCAAAAGAAGGTGGAGTCATGGAGGAAGGAAGAGCATTTTTATCCCTGTCTGGCTGCTTGTGTCCAGTGGTAAGCCTTGTCCCATCTGGGTTTGAATTATTACCTGTCAAACGTGGACCCATCATTACCAGAGTGGCACAGGGCCAACTGAGCCAGTGCAGTTGCAAAATGAGACGGCCTTGGCCTTCAAGCATGGCATCCTTGCTGTAATCGGGAAGAAAATATTCACCTGCTGCTGCAGCCATTACAAGTAGCAAAGGAATTCACTATTTCTCACACACACACACACACACACACACACACACACACACACACACACACACACACACACACACACATTTACTAAACCTGGAATCTTTATTTAGTGTGGCATCATTTGCATTTTATCAACTCTAATTCTGATCCTGATCCTGGTTTTTATCGGTTCCAGGTTTCGAATCCCTTCCCGTTAAAAAATGTACCAATCCTTAGGCATAAAGAATATACAGTCGATTCCGGTTAATGGGGCCACATCGGGACGCGATCGTTTTCGTCCCAATAACCGGCTGGTCCGATTAATCGAACATGCCCTATGTTAGAAGACGGGACGTGCTATAATTTATGTAACATATTAAATGTTTATTAAACTATTATTGTGTGATTTACACGTATAGCGAACGTACAAACAAGAACTACTGTTGCTTACTGACTTTGTTCACTGAAAAATAAATTTGCAACCAAGTTTTTCAAAACAATCTACAACACAATGTATAGATACTCAGCATGCCAAGCATAATACTGTAAAAAAAACAAGTTCTTACTCAGTTCCAGTCAACGTTTGAAGAACTTATCCGGTGTGATCTGTTGTCTTCTCTTGACGGACTGCACTTGAACAAAATCAAGAAAGTGGTGGGCGTGGTCACCTCCCCACTGTTGTTTCAGTACTTTAGAATTTGGTCCGAATAAGCAGCTGGTCCCATTAACCGGTGGTCCAATTAACCGGATTCGACTGTATATCTTAAAACTAAATTTAGAAGTAATCATGTTACAATGTCTTTTTTCTTCCCATTTAAACCAAGGCAAGGCAAGCTTATTTGTATAGCACCATTCGTACACAGAGCAATTCAAAGTGTTATACAGAAGAAACAAAATACAAATTAAAAAAAGTAATAAAAAGCAAAGAGTGCAGGTAAAAACGCAAGTAACACCAAACATTTTTTTTACTATTGGTTATAAGTAATCTCCTCTGCTGAAGTGACAAACGTGGTCCAAAGGGAAAGTAATAATTTTTATATCCATTGATTTACTTATATTAGGTTCAAATGGGGGGAAAAAGCTTAACATTAAAAATGATTACTTTCACAGATTCATCAGTTCAGCAGTAGACAGAACCTATAATCAGTAGTAATAGAAAGAAGTTTGGTTTACCTAGGTCGTTAAGCTTTGTTTACTTTAAGCGTTTTACTCCTTCAGCTAATGCAGCGTTTGGGCTAGGAGACCACAGTCGGTCAAACAAGGTACACTGCTGAAGCTCAGTGCTGGTGTGTTAGATGTTGAACTCTTTTAACTTCCCACACATCTTGCATTTAGCCTTTTGTTTTTTCGTGTCCATCTTCCACTTATTCTTCAGCTGAGTCTATGAAAACAAAACCACATTATGATATGTGTCGTTATATGAAGGGCTGGTCCCGTGAGACCGGTGCCTCGTTACAGGGAGATTAATGCACCAAATGCAGCTGTGTATTAGGAGCATAAAATGACGCTTGGTAGCATCGCTGCCTCGCAGCTAGGAGGTCCTGAGTTCAATCCCAGCGTGGAACGGCCTGGGTCCTTTCTGTGTCGAGTCTGCATGTCCTCCCTGTGTGGGTTTACTCTGGATACTCCAGCTTCCTTCCACAGTCCAAAGACATGTTAGGTTAATTGATTAGGCTATATTGGCATTGACCTAAGTGTATAAGTGGCAATTCTTAAGATGATCTTGTGTATAGATATAACCTTGTGTGTTTTGCTGAGATGTCCACTGATGCTAATAGCTACGCTAAATAAACAAACAAACTTGTTCTTGAAATTTTGGACTACTGTTTAGTGTTTTGTGTCATTTGCATTTTGTCGATTCCAGATCTTATCAATTCAAAAATGGTGGCGAAATAATGGTGCTAAATAGTTAAAGTTGTAAAGCATTTTCTTAATGAGGTTGACATGCTGGTGCTTTCTGTTTTTTGTATTTCGCTGTTTTGTGTTCTCTCTCAAAATGGAAATAAGCGTTTGAGCTTCAATCTTTCGCCAAGGCTATAGCATCTGAGACACAACTCTGTGATGACGTATTAGACAACACACCAGTCCTAGCAGATGGGTACCTCTTGCAGCCATGTATTTGAAGCATTACATTCATGTCATTTAGCAGACGCCCTTATCCAAAGCTACTTACAATTAATACAGACTTACAATACAAGCGATTGTGGGTTAAGAGCCCTGCTCAGGGAACCAACTGTGGTAGAGGTGGGATTTGAAACCTGGACTTTCTGGCCTGTAGTCCATTACCTTAACCACTAGGCCACCACAATCCCCAAAGTACCAAGCATAAATTTCATTAGAAGGAATCTAGTATTGGACTCAAGATGCTGCTTTTTTTAACACATACTCAGTTCTTGGAATTTTTGACCAGATTTTGATACCCAACCCTAGCACTAATAAGGTTGGCATGCTTTGCTAGTTGTTGCGGAATGTGAGGATTTGTTTATCTTTGGAGTTTTTTTTTTTTATAAAAGAGACTGAAATAACAGCTGAGCCAAATCGTGCTCATGACAGTCACAGAGACTGAGTTGCCACTTTATGTTTAGGAAATGTGCCTGACAGACTGTAACTTGGGCTTCTGTACTAGCACGTTAAGTCTTAGGAAGCTGTTGGTTCGGATGAGAAATGCATGATGATAAACATGGGACAAGGGTTCAATGAATGTGAGTGCATACTGGACAAGTTACAGACCTCAGTCTTTATTTCCATGCTGCTCTTGGACAGACTGGCTGGCCTCCAGTAGCTTCTAAGCCATTTTTCAGAAACATTAACCCATTGTCAAATGCGGCTTGTGGTCATTCTGGACAGAGCGCATTGGCCGCAAATGTGGAGAAACGATGAACCAAAGTCTGCCGAATGGCGTGATGAATGGAACCTCGCCAGATAATACATAGTATGGGGGAAATTACAAAAACATTAACCAGAAATGAGAGATAAATGGGTTCAGCTTAACACAATGCATCCAGTTGTTCCACAGTTTCCCAAATCTTCCTTTTTGTATTGTCTTTTCGCTGTGAACTTGCAATAGCGTACAAAAGCAGTTTTAAAATGCGTGTCAAAAGGCAGCTACTGTTTGCCAAACACAGGCTGTTATTTTTGCATTTTATTAAGTATTTTTAGGTAGCTTTCCAAGGACCCTTCTTGCCTGCCTCCCATCTTTAAGAATGACTGGATAACTGACTTGTGAGAAATACATTACATTGGTTTGGAACCAGCAAGAGCGCTAAGTAACGGCACCTTGGCTTTTTCTCTTCACGCCAGATTACGAAGTGATGACTAACTTCGTTTCATTGCACTTTGACATTCAGCTGCATCCCCAGCGCTCCGCTTCTACCACACAAGAAGCCTTTTGTACCTCTCACATTGGTATGCTAGCATTACGGGCCAAATCTGCCAGCTATGGATGATCCAGAATCCAGAATGAGCTCGAGCCACTTCTATTGCTCACTGATTATCTTTTTAATTACTCCCATGTCTGGTTATGAAATGGAACCCACAGGAACACTTCTGCGTTCTTATTTGCAGCGAAATCATAGATACGGTTTATTGATTCCTGTTCTCCGCAGAGGTTTGCCCCGCGCTCGGGTTTTTGCTCTAAATGATCTCTTAATCACTTTATAATGGAAAACTTCTCCCACCCCCACATTGATTAGTGACTTGCTTGGAGTTGTTGGAAAGCTTCAACTTTTTAATCTGCTTTGAACTCTCCAGGCCCCTTTACTGAGTGTTTACTGCAGACTCTGACTGGCTTAATGTTATCTACTCGTACCTCTATGCCATGAAAGCAAAGATCTGGTAAGCATGCAGTAGCTTTGTGGTCTGGATTTGACCTGCTTTTCACTATAAAGTTCTGGATTATGAATTGTGCATTTTTCTAGACTGTGTTGTTGTTGTGTAGTTCTATGTTTGTACTCTGGTTGCTTTTGGAAAGTTGTTTCTGTCCATAATGCTTCATGGGTGCTGTCGCTCGGCACAGAAAAGCAGTGTAAATCTGTGTTTACATGCACTTAATCCAATCCTAGTGTCATTTCTGCTATTTTTTTTCAAGTTACATTATCCAAGTGGTCTGCATTAGCATGTCTACCAAACACTTTCTGTGCCAAAACAAGACAGTATATGCTCACGGAAATAAAGAATGGGAATATTAGTCATAATAAATATAATACATATAAAATATTAAGTGTAATAAAGTTTACATCACATAATGTGAGATTATCTGCTGGTTGCAAAGCAGACATCAGTTTATTGCCTGAATCATGTAAACCCAGAATTTTCCAATTATATGATTACTCATTGCTCATATTACTGGCAAACTAATTATTAAGTGCATATACATGCACCCGCTGTCTGTATGTCAAAATAAAAATCAACCACAAGACCAAAAAATTATCCACTCACTCAAGGTAGAGGTGCCAGTGGACCCAAGTCATGTTTTTGAAATGGGAGAAACGAGAGCACTTTGAGGTAACCAATGCAGAAACAAGGTGAACATACAAACATCCCAGACTTTGGAGCTGTGAGGGATGACAAGACTAGGCACTGCATCCTCACAAATCAATTTAGCGTTCTAAGTAAAAGCACACGACCGATGTTGAAAGCGAGTGACCATCCTGCACGAGGAGACCGGTACCTCACCAGCCTCACTGTCTACATAGGAAGATACTCAAAGGACTGCAATCTGCAAACTATTGAAAACCAGTTCCCATTAAAGCCGGCTCGACAACTAACTTATTTCAAAATCAATGAACAAACCATTGTGCAGATTATGAAGATTATGCCAATCTTTAGGAGTCGGCGTTCTACGAGAGGCCTGAAAATGCCATGGTACTGGTGCAACAACACAGTCAGCAAACCTCAGTAGAATCATTCTGCAATAAAAGGGCTTTGCAACAAAAAAAGCAACAGATTGCAAAACGTGACAAATGCTGTCACCAATTACATCACAATAAACAAGGTGCTATTGGGAGAGGTGGGTTCAAGTAACCCACCTAAAATAAACCTAAGATATACGCACTAATTATTGTTATGGTCAAAAATCCAAGAACATTTGAGATATCAAAATCACTATATCACACAACCCTACCATCAGTCCAATAACACTTTTCCAGATGCCTTGCAGGGAACTGGCCAGCTTGCTGTGCGAATGTCTGTATTAGACCAGTTTCAGTATCGGTACCCAGTTTCAATTATACATACTTTATTGAAAAGTGAGGGGAAAAAAAAAAAGATAATATTAATTTCAAAATGACATTTTTGCAGATCCCTTGCCCTGGCATTTTAAATGTCTCTGCAGGACTCTTTGCCAAGTGAGTACGCCTGCCTAACTGCATGTTTTTAAAATGGACATTTTATATGTGAAATGGAGCAGGAAATTAAAAGCCTGAAGATAAAGCAAGTTTTTTAAAGCCACAGCTCCATCCAGCAGAGCTGCATCATCAGAGCCCATTCAGTGAGGACAGCAGGGTTTCATCAGGCCCACTGAAGGGCTTTGATGTGTGAATCGAGATTTTCACTTCGGTTTTATTTTTAAGAGCCAGCCCTTCATGGAGGTGTGCTAGCAGTTCCCTGTGAATCTAGTGTGACCATATGCACATTATGTAAATCCCTGCAATTTCCCAGGCCTCCTAAAATAGAAGTCTCATTTGACCTTCAGGGAGAGAAACTTGGCGAGAGTCGGCGCATGTATGCGGTCTCAAAGGAGCAGCGAGGCAGCGATCTCCCATATCTCAGGCGGGATTTTTAGGGTGAAGGGTCCTTAGGGCGTCCGTCTGAACGGCGCTTTTAGGGGGGGTTCGAGTTTGGTCGCTTTTAAGATTAGAAGCGGAAAGCAAACTCTCTGGCCGTTTCTGCGAACTCTGCAAACTAATTTGAACAAGCTCTATATTTAGTTTTGGCTGTGAGGGAAATAGTTGACTTTCGTTGGCGGATTTGGTGTCATATCTCCCCTCGGAATGAGGCCAAACACCACTAGGGCCCCTCAGTTGCCCCCCTTTTGCAAGCCCCCTCATTCCTCAAGTGTTTCTCCCTGTTAACCATATGATGACTCAGTTCAGTGCAAGCGCTCGCGTGTGAATATGTGCGTGCAAATGTGGGTGGTTATGCAGCTAAATGTTTTTCATGCCTTTAGTCTGGTTCCGTTTAAAGAATTCGCCGTACCTAGTTGCACGCGTACAAAAAAAAAAACCAGCTCGCCCTAAACCGGAATCACAAATTCGGACTTCCTCTAAATGGGTGCCCTACCTACAGACACAAATCTAACTATAACTACTCATTTTCTTCATTTCTCCATTCTCATCATGTCTATCTATATGCACAAGTAACAGTAGACTCGGTGGAACAATGAAGTCAGCCGTCTAGACTACATCAGCGGATCCATTTCTTGAACAAAACTTCGCACCAAGTTCAAACGGTGCGTTTCGTCGAGCAAATATCCGTCTTCGGGTAATAACGCCGTTTCTTTGCCCGCGGACACCTGAAGAGGTGTTATTCATTAATAAATAAATGTGTGATTAGACTTGAATAAATCAAAGCGTTGTGCTCACACAAAAAAAAAAAACCCTCTGCACCTTTGTTTTTCTCCAACATCAGACGTACCCAATATTTGTGTTCGCATTTTTCTGTGAACAGCAAATGGCTGTCTTTATAACTTGGAAAAAAAAATGTGCAAAAGACAGTCTTGTCTTTTTGCTCTGCAAAACGAAATTGAATCAAATATGTGTGTGAATCAAAAAAAAAAAATCGTGGCACATCTGGTGTGTCTAGTTTTAATACTAAAAAAATGCATCTGAATGTTTTGCAATTTAAAGATGCCTTTTTTGCGTCATGTTCAGTAACAACCTTTACTATGGAACATATTTAGACTTCTTGTTGTATTAGGAAACAGCTGAGCAATCAGTAGTAGGGACACAACTGTGCATAAAAAAACCCCACTAAATAGATTAAGTGATTTAACACTAAAGTTGGCATTACTCTGCCACGGATAAGAAATGAAAAGCAAATTAACACTAAAGATTCTTTTATGAATCGCATTTACTAAACCTGTAGCTATTTCAGCATATCTCACTTTCTTAAATAGTTGCTGATATTCAGTACTTTGTAAGTGAAAACTGAACTGGTTCTGACTTAGTCAGTCGCTCGAGCTTTTGGAAAGACGCGGAGTCTGATGATGCTCCTGATATGACTGTAAAGCCAAAAAGAAGAAAATGCAAACCGTAGCTATGTGTTAACATTTTAATGTTTTATCTAATTAAAACTGATTTGTCAGGATCTGAAAAAAAAGAAGCGACTTTTCACATTGTTCCCCTTCCCTTCTGAAAAGTGGCTTCTCTTTCAGTTTTTAGTGTTGCTTACAAATTTCCTATCATTTCGGATCGTTTTCTAATAAAGAGACAGATTAATAGTTTTATATGGTCATTTATACCGTTGCTACATATTTAATCTAATGGTTGGGTTTTGTACATTACAGCATGTACTGAGCCAGATCTGACAGCTGTTCCATCTCCTCTGTGATTCAGTCGGAATATATGCGCTTGCTTAGGTTAGCGTGAGCTCGGAAATGCAGGATTTTTACAGAAAAGGAGTGAGGAGGGTGAATTGGTTATAGGACTGTCAGATACCAGCTATCTTACTATGCTTTAAACAATTAAGCCTATATTTCTTAAGACGTCTCTTTCAGGTCGTCTGGAATTTCCATTTGTGCTCATTGATTGCGTCATTGTACCAAAAGGGACAAATTAATGCCACTCTTTTGTGGGAGAAATATTTTATGGTCTCAGTATTGACAAGGCTTAGCCAGATATATCTTTTGATTGTATTCTTTTTGTGCTTAACGGCCGAGCACTGTTTTTCAATACGGTTCTTAACAATTAAGCAAAAAGCCTGCTTTCAATAAAGCTTTTGTGCTCTCCGGGCATGTGTCCTATTTTCAATTTCGCCGAGTTATGTTTTTTTCTACCTCCTTCAAATTAGCACGATAACACTCTGAGTGAAGAGCTAATCACATCGTTCTCTCTCCGTCTCTTCCTTGCATTTGTAGTACTGAACGCTTCATTGGTTAAGCTAACACTCTGATCACCTCCATAAAGCTCATGCACTGTATACTGGCAGCAAATGGAAATGGAACACAAAGGCAAATTGTATGTCTTTTTCTGCAGAGCACTTGATATTATGGTCAGTTAACAGCCTTGTTCATGAGCTATTATTCTGTGTTAATCACATCCTACTGGTCCCACACTACCTCTGGCAAAAATGATGTAATCACCACACTTGAAGGATATTCAGCCAGCTTTTGTACAACGTGGCAAATATGACATATAACACTGAAAAGTTTATCCTGTTTTCTGAATATTGGCTCCAGGAAACCTACCTTGAAAAATCTACTTATTTTAATGAATGGAGCCGTCAACAAAAAAAGTAATAATCAAATAAATGTAAACAATAACAATTAGTACTAGTTGGGCTTTTTCTGAACAACTCCAAGGAGGTTGTAGGGGTTATTGTTTGTCTTTTTCTCACATAAATTCAATTTTGTTGATCTCATCTCTTTCTCATATTTCTCGCTCTGATCCGAGTCCTGCGGTTCTGTTTTCTTCCTACAGTCAGACATGAATTAGATTAATTGATTACACTAAATGTGTTTGGTTTGTCTATGATTAGTTTTGATGTTAATTTATTGTGTTGTTTTTACTTCCCAGGCATATTGCTTTCTTTTCTCCATATTTTGTTTATACTTGCACCAAATGTTGAACACACAAGACAGGGAACAACTAACACATTTTGCTACATGATGTGTTGGTCTTCCTGCTTGAAGAAGATTTGTACATTCCTTTCCATTGTTTCAGTTGGTAACTGTCTGGTTTGGACTGCAACCATTTGCATTTTTAGACATGTATTTGTTTCAGAAATTCAAATTACAAGATGATACCAATATTTTTCTTCCCCAAAATACAATAATTCCAGATTTTTCTTTACTTGATCGGATTTAAAGCGTCCCAGTCATCACAGTTCTTTAATTGAATTTGTTTGAGGTAAACTTCATAAAGCTAGAACGTTCAGAAATTGTTTGGTGTTGTGATTTGTTTAATTGTGTAAGTACAAAATCTGGGTGAATGTTCTCCAAGTGTGGTGAATCCATCATTTTTGTCAGAGGTAGTAGGGACCGTTTTGGCATTCCACAATACATCATTGTCTAGACTAGATGGAAAATGCTACTTAGAAAGGTGGGTGGTCCAGTACGTGTCCAAAAGATTTTTCACCTTCAAAGATCGAACCTCTGGCGCACTTTGGAATTGAAGTCATTTACACCTTGAATTCATTAATAGGAAGAGAAAAAGGTAAAGGCCAATGCTTTCATGTACCTGTGCAAACTCAAACTGGACCACCCAGCTATTTCTTGTTTTTCTTTTCTTAATTGAGCAGTCTGGCTTAAGACGTCTCTCGTACTCCTTTGTCAAACCTGAGGCTCACAAGACTGAAGGGGCTGACCCAAATCCAAGCCTTCCTCTTAACACAATCCCACCGGTTCACAGGGTCAGGAGTTAAGCAGTGGCAGCGGCAGGGGTATGAATAGTAAAGAGATTGATTTCTGTCAGGGGGGAGATGCTCAGAGATTGGACTTGGCTGGGGTCAGATCATTTGCCCTTGCAGCTGCAGGGGGAGAGAGGAATGCGCTGGTGATGGGTGTAGAAAGCAGTGCATTTACATGTCTCTTGTTCTGCTTCTCGAACACTGGCTACTTTAGAGAGCAGCCCAAAGCAGGACATTAAGGTTGCAGCTCTTCTTTTAACAGGCAGTGTAAGGGGTTGGAGGTCCTGTGGGGAGTCTTAATCTCTTCCTCTGGTGCGTCGTGTGATAAGGGTGTGCAATATGTCTATATGTGTGATATGACCCTATGACTGACTTCTATCGATTGTCACTCATTTAGCAAAAAACGACTACAAAAAAACAGTCAAAAGTGTCTATCTGTCATACATTTTCAACACATAGCAGACACACCTATCCAGAGGGACTTACAGAAATGCTTTACAGAAATTCTTCTTAGTAGACCACGATCCAACCTGCTATGATCTAATGCGGTTAAACAAAAGAACACACAAAAGGGCTTTTAAAAAAATAAAATTGATATATTTTTTAAGCGGGTGCTGCGTGAAAAGGTGAACCTTCAGTCGCTGCATGAAGATAGCAAGAGATTCAGACATCCAGTCCAAGTTCATTCCGCCATCTAAGTGCCAGGAAGAAGTATCTTGTTTTCAAGATACATGTTTTCTTTTTATTTTACGTTCAGGAACCAGTCGACCCAAGCTCGTGTCTTCTGGGTTTTGAACCTGATGTGGACAGCTACAGGGAGCCAGTGATGGGAAAGTTGCAGTGGGGTGACATAAAACTCCTGGGTAAGTTGAGGACCAGACGAGCTGCTGCATTCTGAATAAGTTGCAGAGGTCTAACAGTACGCAAAGGAAGACCAGACACAAGTGCATTGCAGCAATCTGGTGGAATCCTGGTACAAAAAAAAGACTCTACAAGCACCTGGGTGGCTTCCGAGTAAAGGAAGGGTCAAATTCTCCTAATGTTGTAGAGGAGATACCTGCGTGACTGGGTCATTTTGGCAGTGTAAGCAGATAAACCCCGCAGCAGCTTTACATTCGACGTTGTGAGATCTGATTCTCACTTGTGTGGAGGGTGGGTGCTGCTTTAAAAACTACGTTTGAAATTGGTTACTTTTAAACACAGTTCAACTGCTAACTTATTTCATCATCTGTGAACTCACCCCCATGTAGAATGTGAAGAATGTGACTATAACCAGGAGTCAGCTGTCAATTACAGCCTTAAACCAGAACAAAAACATACCTGGCAAATTTTAGTAGACTCATACAGCAAAAAAACGCCTCATGACAGATTGATGATACAACAAACGCTGTCACCCAGAACATTGCCCAAGTCATGGTGCCAATTCAGGTGGTCAAGTTTTGTTTGACTTTTGAGTGCTTTCAAGCCAAGATAAACATTGACAAGTTATTATCTAATATCATTATTGGTCAAATCCCAGAAAATACTAAAATAGCATTTTGTCCCTGTGGAATGGCCTGGTATGGTCTGCAGGATCTTTTCAAATTTGAAAAATCTCCTCAGTTTCTTCTGATTGTATTCGTTAGACTGTCACTGATGGTTATCCGTCATGGTAAAGATTAAAATTCCTGTTTTTGTTATCATGTTTTCCAGCCAAATCGATGTTATGACTGTCACACCAAGTGTAAAATAACAAAACAAAATGGAACTACACTTCTGTGTCAGTGTTAAAGCTATATTTTTCCAGTAACAGATCACTGTTAATCCTTGGTCTGCGTGTGACTGTGTGTATGTATGTGTAAAGCTATATAATGGTTGTTAGCTGTGCGTTATGTGGTCCTCATAAAGCTCAGTGCTTTATCCCAGATGATAAGCTGTTAAGTCTTCCTGCCTCAGGCATCTGATTTAATCAAACTGGAACAGCTTTTTGAAAAAAACTGCTGGCTTTTGGAGGAATTTCTTCACTTGTTGGGCTGTGCCATGCTCCTGTAGCCTTGCTTACGTCTGTTTTGTGTATTTGACTCTTCGATAAGTAGAGGCATGCAGTGACTCAAGGTTTTTTTGTAGATGTCATGTGAAAATGCCTGTTCGGAGTGATATTGATTCCTGTTACACAGCAACCAACAATGGTGCCTCAGGATGTGCAGGATCTTAGTCCAAGAATCTGCTAAGGCAGTCTTGCTCCCAGAGTGCTGCATGGTGACACACTGTCACCAGCTGGGTAGCTCGGCTCACTGCCCTGCTCTTTTCCTCATGGAGTAGGTTTACAAGCACGTAATAATCTGATTTTGCAGTTATCTGATTATTCATTGGTCATATATACTCCGGTAATAATAGTAACTCGGTTTCTCATGCATGCATACCAGTTACCCAGTATCGGTCCGATTTCTCAGACAAGCACATTTGACAGGTCCATATTCCTAGAGCCATGTCTTCTTTGAGCAATTTACACAGACTTCCAACCCTGGAATTAATTGCAACACTCGCTAAAGGGTTATCAAGCACTTTGTGGTGACTGTAGGATATTCTAAAGAAAATGCACACGTGTTTGTTTTTAGAACCACTGACCTACACCACATTTACAATTGGACCCAAAGATTTGAACCTGTTTTATCCTCATTTAAACTCAATTCTTGCATCAATGTCATTAAAGCAATTCAATGGCATTTAACGTATAAACTGTATGAGGCTTGATCGTGAAGCTATCACTTGTCACATGTGCTAGCTGTCATTTGCAGCAAAGTCTTTGCAGAGTGACTTTGCTCCATTTTGTAGAGCAGACAATCCCATATTGATAAATATTTGTTAATTCCGTAGAAAAAGCTGCAAGCAAAGTACTGACGCAAGAGGATTCCAAACAGGCATAGCCATGTCTGTTTAGTACAGACATGCTGCTTTCAATTTCGGTTGGACATATTGTAATTACAAGATGAGAGCACATTAAAAAAAATGGAGGAGGACCTGAAGGCAACCTCAGAAGTAGGGCTGCAGCAAATTAATATTTTGAAAGTCAAACAATCTAGCGATTATTTGAATGATGAATTGCTCATTTATCAAATAGCGCTCTCTGTCTCTCTCTCTGTGTGTGTGTGTGTGTGTGTGTGTGTGTGTGTGTGTGTGTGTGTGTGTGTGTGTGTGTGTGTGT
>JAUZST010006333.1:0-14938 GCA_034779995.1 Parotocinclus haroldoi
TCTCTCTCTCTCTGTATCTCTCTCTCTCTGTATCTCTCTCTCTCTGTATCTCTCTCTCTCTGTATCTCTCTCTCTCTCGTTTCAATTAAATGTAGTTACAGTAGTTTTCTAGTTTCAATACACATTAGCATACATAATAGCCTAGCACACAGAGGAGGTGGTAAATTAAAACCTCATTATTTGCTGGTTTGGTTCTTTGTGGAAATGCAAATCTAACCAGCTTTAAAAACTATCCAAAAGAGAGCACAGCAACTTTAGATGTGTGCTACAATGAGAAATAGACTCCATATTGAGCAGAACAAGTAAGCATCTGAAAGCCGATGCAGTAACACGTCATCTGGCCAAGGCAGCAAGGCAACTCCTAGTAATAATATATTATAAGAAATACTATATCATAACTCCTCATTCCTAACATCCTCAGACTTACACAAAAAGGGGGACAATAAATCAATATTTACAACTACTTCTGTGGCCTCTGTGAGTAATCTATGGTCTAGCTAGATTTCCTTTAAAAAAAAAAGATTATTATGATACATTCCACATACATCTAGAACATGACGATGCTGCTGCATAAATTATGAAACATATTTTGCTGAGATGCACTTTAAAGCTTCTGTTATCTTTAGTTTGATATGATTATTTTGCTGTATTTTTACCAATAATGTGTTAAATAATATATAAATGATAAATAATGTGTTCTTTGTTTGCTTAATTTAGTTTGCAAATTAGTCATAATAGCAACAAGCAAAGGTATGGTGAAAAATATTGTGGATCATGAAACATAGCTTGGACCATCAGATGTTTGCTTTTGATTAATACTTTAGCAAATCTATAAACTAAACAGCAACTCAAGACTTCAAAACTGATTGTGAATTAAATGGTTTCTTCTGGATTACAGATTACTGACAATACCGATAAGACAGTTTGTGATAAGGATGTCATATACTAGATAACAGTAATGATCATAGTCTGGTAAAAAAAACAATAAGTGCTGAACAAAATCTAGGCATTATTAGGAATGCAGTGCTTGATGGCGGCCAGAATAAAATACATTTTTTTTAAAAACCTAGGCAGTTAACATCTGGCTTCAGATGCAAAACCTGATGTTGTATGTGAAGTCGGGTTGGGCACGGATACGACACTGCATTCAAAACTTAGATTAGAGCATTGGCTCAGACATTTAAACAGAGATGTGCTTCCCACCATGTTTGCTCTAAAAAAAAGACATTACACATGCTAAAGACTCAATTGACAATAGGAATTTGTACAATGGTAACAATATTGAATACGCAAGAGGAATTGCATTGTAGTACACAACTGTACACTTATGACGACAACAAGGTTGTGCACAACAACAACAAAAAATAGCGCTGATAAATCAAGTTGTACCAATTATTAAATACAACAGTTTACACATGCTCAGTCCTCATTGTGATTCATTAATCACAGAGCTCAACGTTAAGATAATTAGTAAACAAAATCCTCCCGTGTCGCTCACTAAAAAAACAGTTACATTGTAGAAATGTGATCTGTAAAACCAGCCACAGCTTCATCCTGTATCCTGAGGTCATGCGTTCTAAACATAGCCTTCTTTGGCACGTACTCCCTTCTTTCCTCAGTGCAAGTCCTATCATTAAGATCATTACATGTCTAGTAAAACTTTTAGACAGTTACAGACCACCCCCCAAATTACTCCACACTTTCTATTTCGAGTCGTCTAAAAGAGTTCAATTAGACATTAAATATATCTTGCTATAAGAAAGACTGACAGAACCGGTAATGCAATATTAAACTCCATTAAACGTTTCAGGCACACATCAGCATGTTCAGCCTTCACTGTAAAATAATGTAACTGCAACCAAACATTTTGCCTGCACAGCTCTACTGCTGTACCACAACTGAAACACCTTTTAAACACAGTCATTTTAATATTACAATCTGACCTAAATGTAACATGTTTTAGCATCAGCGTGCATTACCAAGATTTTACCTGGTAGTAGTTTTTGATGTGTCTGATAACAGTGCTGAGGTTCTGGATCCGCAGATTGATGTCATTGTTGACCTGTTTGTTTATCCGATGATTCGAAGGATTTGGATCACTGTGGGGAAAATTAAGAAAGCAAATGAAACAACATGATTTCTCAAAATCAACACAACTGCTTTGGAGAAAACAGACCGAGTACTTCTGGCAGTTACTCTGTTTTCAAGTAACTGCCAGAAATGCATTAATAACTCACTGTGACACCAGTGGTGTTCTTAATTTACGTATCGATTGTTAACAGCAACCTGATTAAAATTAGGGTTACTGTTACTACTAGTCCAATACATTTAGCAATCTTAAGTTCACAATGCATTTAAATCATGTCGACATTTCACATACGACACTTCTGATGCCTCAGGGAGTACAATAAACAAACAACTAGGTTCCCAACTGGTATTTATAGCATTTGGTGTGCGCTAATATTTACAGAATACATGTATGAACATGCTTTTGTCTATAAGTTCATTTTGAAGGTGCCAGGATTCATTTGCAAGAACACTGATGTACACCGATTTGCCAAAGCATTAAAACTACCTAATACAGAATGATGTTTAGCTGAGTGTCATGCATGAAATTAACATGTTTATGAATATCCGGATGTTGGAGTCCCAAAAAAACATTGCCCAAAGCATTACACACTTTCCACCAGCTCATTTTCTTCCCACAATGTATCCTGGTTTCATCGCTTCTCCAGATTAACGGTGCACATAGTGTCGACTGTTCATGTGATGGAAAAGAAAATGGGAATGATAGACTGATACTACAGTTCTGATACAATTTTGACAGTAGACTGGGGTTAGCATAATAAGCACTGATTCTTCTGCATATAGGGCTCCACACTTAGCAGTGGTCTTTGCAATGCGTGTTCTGAAAAATATAATAAAAAGCATTCCTCCCATAATCAGTCAAACATTTCAGTGACTTGTCCCACAATAGCTCTTCTGTCCGTTTCAGAACAGACAGGATAATATTCGTTTTTCTTGAGAATCAAGAACCTTGAGCACCAACACCCTGTCACAGGTTTAAGGTTTGCCCCTCCTCGGACCACCATTGGTAGGTACTCCTCACTGCTGAGCACAATGTAGGCGTCTCTAAACCTGTCTGACCAAAACGGTCTTTTGCTAAAGTCATTGCTGAACTTTTCTCCCACTTCCAACATCAACTTTTCAAAAGTTTAGCTCTTGTAGATGACTGAGCTCAATCTGTTTCTATAATTAGTCCGTGTGGGGTTTAAATGTTCTGGATGATTGTTGCATGCTTAACATACAGTGCAATTTAATTTAGAAAGATAAGACAAATGTTTAATTGTTAAATAGGCCACTATTATGCCAATGTTTTGTCAGTCAGTAATTTGCATTATTCCAGTTCTTATGTTTAAAAACAGTTTTGGCACGAGATACACAATAACATTTAATCGAGTTCATCACAGTTTTGTGCTTGCTCCTATTTGACCTTAAATTAATAGCTTTTCCATTACAATAGCAGTACACAGATATACAAGTGGACAATGTTATGGTTCTGGTTGCACAGCGATCTGATCCAAGAGACCTGAGATCAAGTCCCAGCAGTGCCTTGTTGAACATCACAACTGGCTGTGTCTAAGGGAAGCGACGAGCTGGTCAGAAGATCATACTTATACCTGTGCTGGGTTCAGATGATAGACACCACAGCACACATGACCCTGACCAGCAAACAGAGTTAAAAAGGATCTTACCACTTTTTTTATCCAGGTTATTAGAGTGATAGTCGATTTTACACATGACAAACTTTCAGGTTTTAGCACACACTATTGTAGCTCTCACACAGGCCTTTTGTCCCAGTCTCATTTACATTTGCTTTGTGAAAATGGCATGCAAATTCTGCCAGTCTAGTTCACCCAAATATACCCTTGTGAAAAGCTAAGACCGTTTTCTGCAGTCCTCTTTAAATGTTTTGTATAGACCTCAGAGTCATAGATACTGCAACTGACAGAGGCACTGGTTTTAAAAAGAGAACAAAAGAAAACAAGGGCTTGTTTGGTGAGAGGTCTTGGAGAATGAATGAGGTGCACATACAGGGCATCTGTGAGAGGTGTTCCCATAAACCTGTGCTCTGACAATATTACACCTGGGACATGCAAGGAAATTATTTTACTGTACAGTTAGTGCTTGTACATGTACGTCAAAAATAAGAGGAACAACAGCTACATAGGGTCTAAAATCACAACCTGGATTGATGACTGGTTCCTGGGGTGACTGTAATTGCAATTGCGGGGTCTATGAAAGGCACTGTCTTAAAGATGAGGTTGTCCCAGTTTGTCAACAAATTAGTAAAAAAAATATTGAAAGTATTTAAGCAATGTTTTTAAAATAGGAATAGATTTGTCCCGTCTACAGTGCATAATATCATTAAAAATTAAAGGAATCTGGAGGAATTTCACTGCGTAAAGTACATCAAGAACTGTCATTCACCAACTGCTGATATAACCGCATGGGCAAGGGATTACTTTGGCAAACCTGTGTCAGTCACTGCAATACAGAGTTAGATTCAAGAATGGCACCTAAAACTTTAAACAGTAATAAAAGAACCTTATGCTAAGAATATCTCATCTAGGATGGACCAAACAATGTGTATTCTGGTCATACGAATCAGTATTTCCGGTCTTTTTTGCTATAAAAAAACAGAATCTGTCTTGGCATGACGTGCAGGTGACTTTGTCAAAGGTAGTTCTGCGATGGCAGCATTAATGCACACAGAGTTCGGAGCAAATAAGCTGTCCTGTCATCTTTTCCGGGGACTTCCATGAATTTTTCAACAAAACAACACAAAACCACATGCTGCACACATTACAAGTGCTGCGAGAAGGAATTGCAACATTACAATGGAAAATGCTTTATGGCCCCAACATTTTTCAAAACTATTTTCATGTTTCTTAACACTGACTATTGAGGCTGACCAGGCAAGACGTAAAATATTCTTGGGTTCATGACATCTGGGTTGACATAAAAATCAAACCGTTGCATTTTTCATACTGTCCCAACATTTTACAATTTCGGGTACTATTGCTGTCAAATGATTAAATATACTGTTATAATCCCTAAAATGTGTGATTAAATTAATATTTCTAAGCATAACATATTATAAAAATATCTGCGTGTGCAGGCTGCCATACACGTTGTCAAACAGCGCAGTTACTAGAGTTCGTAATAAGCAAATTCGTACAAGGGATTGTCCAAAATCGTCCACAGTTCATTCACAATAGCTGGCAGACCGATTAGGAACATAAAAACATACCCATGGGTCCCTAAGCTAGCACAAATTCCTTATATAGAAAGATGGTTGTTACATCATAAGAGCATTCAAATCAACAGTGTTGGATGCAATTTTATAATCATGGATGGGAATGCCAGAACACAAAAGCTTCTCAATGTGTTTCTGAAATGTCCTGTGTTCCCTTGTCACATAAGGGCAGACACCAAGTAACAGATGCATGATTCATACTACATGTGACATGACATCCTGAATAGGATACTATAGGGCTTGCTATAACAGACAGACTGTCTGAGTGGAACTCATGCATAACACGACCACTACACGCGTCACACTAATCTGACAAGAGGATTGCCCCCATACTGAACAGAAAATATTTTCTTTGTCTAAAGAGGCTCAGTAGTCATTCTCATTAATTATAGGGAGGACAGGGCATCTCAAGGGAAAGTGGGTTAAAGGACACTAAAGGGGGGGCAGGGTTAATCAGGGACACCACAGCTGGGAAACGCACAAAGATACAAACACCGCACAAGGTTAGAAGAGCGAGCAAAACTCACAAAACTTAACAGAATCAGAAGAGTTGTACATCTAATTGCGTTCATTATTTTTTTCTCAATTTAACCATTTTTTGTAATCAATGTTGTATGAGGGGGTTGTGCCTGAATACAGGGCGTAAAGGTAAGGGGGTCCTGGACAGAATGCCAAACCATTGCAAAGCAGGGGTAGCTCCCCTACCTCAGACGCAGCAAATCAAGCCTGTATAAGATTACCTACCCAGCTGGAAGGCACGTGATCATGGTGGGAAGGCTTGTCTAGCAGCTGTACCATCAAAGCCCTTTTCTACATTACACACTTCTTCTTTATGTATCAGTTTTTGTTGTTTTAAAATGGGATTTTCTGAACAAAAACCAAGGGTTTAGGCAGGTCTAATCTATAGCCATTTTAAAAACGGTTTCTTCATGGCAAACTTGAGGGCAGTAACAACAACTAATCGGTGTTAATTTTCTAAATGACTACATGTTTACACTACTGAACCACCTTTTTCTGAAACAGTGCTGTATTTGGATAATCAAAGAGTGAGGTGTAGTTTACCATTTCAGCAACATGGCTGACGTGAGTAATAAGAGGAAATTACATCACTTTTATTACCCGTTACTAGATAACTACCTGGCAAAGTAACATCAAGCACAGGGCTTTTTATTGCTCATAAAAGATGCCAGGTCCTCTTGCTTGGAGAGCACAGAACACGAAAGACACCTGCTTGCCTTTTTTTGTTTGCAAGCTGCATCTGAGGTTACAGTAGAGCAAACTGAAACATCGTAGTCACTTTCGGTTTGAAAACATTTCAGTTGGAAAAAAGGCGCCAAGTCAAGAAATCTATGAAGCTTGAGGTCGAACGTGTCTGTGTGGATCTCTGTGACATTCCCCAAAGATTCATTAAAGCAGTCTTTGTCAGCAGCATCGTAGGCACCTTGGAGGGTCTCAATAGTGTAAGTTCAGTACTCCTACACTCCACTTTATGGCCTAATAAAATGATTAAGGCTGATCAAGCATGAAGGCAAGAAAAGGTGTCTCTACAAAGTCGGATATAAGGCAGCAGAGGATGTGGTTTCAGAAACATCATGCGACAGCTGCCAAGCTCAGCTACACACACACAGACACACAATGACTGCTATTTGGGGTAACTTACATGTGGGTCATGATCTTATGGAGGAAGACTCCATCTACCAACTCCATGAACATTGAGAGTTTATCCTCAGAGTTAGAGGCCAGTGGTCCAAAAGTCTTCACCTGTTAAAAAGAAAAAGTAAGTAGAGATTACAAAACACCAAACACATGATCTGGCACCACATACTACATTGTCAAAGCACCTAGCACATATACTGTAAAGCAAAAGGTTCAGGGACATTGGCATTCCATTGTTATGAAGGGCAGGCCAGAAATTTGAACTAACTTGTTAGGGATTTGGTAAGCTATGAAAGTGCTTCACAGAGAGTCACTGAAGTGTTCAATACCGCCCATTCTACCACCGCCACCATGCATGGTAATTCCATACCTGTATGCTTCACAGTATGAACCTGTAAGTAGTGAGGGTGGTTAAAATAACAGATCATTTTCTTGAGGAACTCTTCTTGTTTTATCACTCTTCGTTTTGCTTTACGCTGTTCACGGTCATGGGAGCCTATCTCAGCATTCATGAGCCACAAATGAACACATACTGAGTGATGGGTTCAGCAGAACTACTGTACTAAGAAAGGTTCTCCTTACAGTTTATTTTTCACCTCCATTTCATAGTGTGGGTCTTTTCCGTTTTAGTTTTTGTCTTAGGCCTTGCGTAGTGAAGCATGAGGCTCTCAGAGATGGGGAAATGATCATTATTACAACCGCTGGTGATTCAGAGGAAGATTACCGAGTACTGCAAATTATCATCAAAGACACCACATACCAAACGTGTTCTTCTCAAAAATAAATACTTCAAACAAATAGCAATAAAAATAGAGTACTGTTTGGTTCTATTTTGGACTGACGGTACTAAAGTTGTTAATTGGAACCGCAGAACATAACAGGTCTCAAAGGAATCCCCGGTTTGTATTCGTTTATTGTTCAAAAGCCCAACCTAGATAAGCAAGCACCCAAAAACGTCTTAAGGAAGCTTTGTTTTTTTGCTTTATTGTACAGCGTAATGTACACTTAAGGCGTGTACAGCACTATAGAATATGCTGCAACGTTTACAAACAAAAGTTGGGCGGAACAATACTGTTCTGTAAGACGAACGTTATTTTATTAAGCTCGTGTCATACATCCTAACAAAAGTTCCCAATAAACCTACAAATGAAAGGTGCTAACCATCCTCCACTGGTGGTCCTTCAGTCTCCCGTAACCTAACCTGCTTATGCCCCGCAAAGCAACACCATAATGCCGGGCAACGCACAGCTGAAAAAGCAGGACACCCAAACACACACCAAGGAGCAGGTGCGTTGTGTCCCTTCATGTTCACACAACTTACTTCCAAAAAAGCCTTTTCACTTACCCAGACCACCAACGGAGACTCCATGAAGTTAGACATCAGCTCAGACACAGTAACATCCATTTTGAGAAATTGAAAGTATAAAACAAAAGTGCTCGAGAAAGTCAGCGTAGTGCCCCAAATGCACAAAGACACATTTCCTAATGGTTAAACTCCAAACTGCTGCCCGACGCCGAACAATATCGTGATGGGATCAACCCCGATCGGAGTGAACTTTGGAATAAGAAACATGACGATCCTTTACAATCCAGAAAGATGGTTCAATTCAAGTAAGTGCTTCCTCCTGGACTTCGAGAACGCGTGTTCAAAAACAGCCACGGTTTAATTTCCTTCCGAGTGATGATCCTAAAAACAAAGTCAGAGAACTCTATAACGCATAATAAAACGCAAGCAGATAGGAAACTTATGCACGTGTGTTACAATCCCTCAATCCTTTATACACGGAACAAAAACTTATAAGTATAGACGTTATGGCCTGCAATGCCGAAAACGACTAAAGTCCACCACCTTCCCACACCACACTCCACACGCTAAACTTGCGTTACTTTGTTGCCGAGCATTCAACCTGCGCATGGCATGAATAGCTAGAATAATGACATCTCTAAGAACCAATCAAAACGCAGTTCCTCAAGAGGGCTCGGATAAAAACCAATGAGCTACCCAGAGGGCGGGGTTTATACACAATTTCGACACTACGGACTCACGCCTCTGAACCGTTCAGATTTTAATTTGTTTTAACAGTGCCCTCTGCTGTTTAATCTGCACCATACACCTAATTAAATAAAAAGCTCATATTGCACAAAGTACAGTGTACTGTACTGTACTTTACAAACAGGCGGCGGGCAGAATCAAGTAAAAATCTGATTGGTCAGTTCCGTGCCTTTTACCTGTCACTCAACGTGCCACTTCAATCTGGGTCTTTTTTAATACCATCTTTAACTTTTAATGTTCGATGTAATGTTGGTTTAATTATGTTAAGCGAATGCGTACATGCTTTAATGTAAACACATGATGGCTACAACTGAGCTTATATAGAATTACGTTATGCAATTAAATAGTAATCATTTTAAATAATTACTAGCTAATGTTCAGTTTTAATGATGTGTTTTGATAATGAAAGGAATAGAAGTTGTTAGGACGTAGATTTGGTAATGATAGCTACATATATTGGTAAATTATTGGTAAGTTACTGGTAAATGCTAATGGCACTGAATCAACATACTTTGTGATAAGAATAAATACTTTAGGATGATTAAAGGAGGTCTACTCACAGTTAAGACAGCTAAAGGTCAGTCCTCTCTCATGGCTCACCTGTCAGTCTTTACTTTCATTGTTTACATGATTACAACTTAAACAAGTTTCACCTTCAAGAGCTACAGAAATCATGTGCCTGTTATGGTAATTACAGTAGTGTTTGGAACAACAACATAAACATTTGCAAAAGTTGCATAGACAAAAACAAAAATATGCTAATACATTTGGTGTCTTTTGAAGTTATTGTAAAAAATACATCAAGATTTCTTAATGAATTGTTTACTTATTAATCTTTTTGTCTTATTTAATCTTAAGTCTGGTACAGACAAGGACAAAGTAGATCTAATGTTGTTTGAAACATTTTTTTAAAATGATAATATCATAATTACACTGCTCACAAAATTTAGGGAATATTTCATTAGGTGATTTTTTGTGAGCAGCATTGTGGTGCATTATGATGTGAAGTTTTTTGGTGAAGCAGTAAATTCTTTTTGACCTATAAGCTGTTTATTTTACGAAGCATTAAAAAAAATTGGGGTGAGGGGAGTTCCCATAATTAAAGAACCATTCTTAAATGCAAGAACATAGACTACAAAACAGAAGCGGCAAGAAGAGTGTCAATTCTACACCTACTTAAACAATTTCTAGTATAGTATTATACACAAATATAGAACGGCCTTTCACGTTTCTATTTTTCTACTATTTTTGCTTTTTTTAATATCTACCTCTATTGTAAATGTATAAGTTATTATAAATGTATGGAGAGGAATGGGAAATGAGGGGGGCGAAACTTTACAGTATGTCAGAAGTTTAAGTTTGTTTTTGTTTGTTGTTTATTAGATTTATTTAAAATCACTATCAGGCTTTTTCAGAGACAAATCATATATACACTCAGGTCAGGTCGATTTAGCATAATCACAAGGAGGACATGGAGACTCCACACAGAAAGGACCCCACTATGGGATTTTATGACTTTTTTGCAGAAATTATGAAGGACCTCCCTCTCTGAAATGGTCTGAAATGATGTACTTCTCTACAATTTTGAATATTTATTTCTCTCTCTCTCTCTCTCTCTTTCTCTCTGTGACATAATAAAAAGTCAAATGGCTGTTTGACTACTTGCAGCTTTAAACTATCACAATAGAAATAGAAATAAAGTAAAATACAAGAAAATGAAATATATTGTTATACAACCACAAACTGGACAAGTATCATGAATGAACGTTCTCTAAAAACAAACAAATAGCAAACAAAGGGTTTTATTTTGGAAGATATCCTTTCATAGCTGGCATTCAGTTTATTGTACAGCATTTCTGCAGTGAAAATAGAACAAGTGAGAAGCAAAAGTAGAAAATCTATATCAGCTCAGAGGTGAATAATAAACATGGATCATAATACTGGATAAGTTTTAGTATCGTAGTGTTTTAACAGTCAAGTTATGTGACATCCCTTGCTTAATATAAATCCATTCTGTTTCCAAATAAATGTAAAAACATTGCATTAACTAGGTATATGAGGTAGGGAAACTGACTGAAACACATGAATGAGAAACATTTTAATCCATTAAAATGTGATGTCTTGTTTATATATTGTAGATTTATACCTGTATTCTAATGTTATATTTCCTAATACAACCCTTCTTTTGAGTTTACATTCATATTGATACATTCCATATACAAGTGAGTAATCGCTTTAAACATTTACCCATCATATGTCCATGTCTTTATATAACACAATGTTATATGTTAATATGAAATAAGATGATACAAGTCCAAATGTCTTATATGAGAGGATAAAACAACAGTAATGACATAGCACCATATTAAAGAAACACATCTGTTCATGCATCAGGAAAAAAAAAACCTTTAACATAGTAGAGGTCTGGGGAATTAAACAGGACATTTGTTTACTCTAATTTAGTCATGTATTATTCAGTTACAGCAATGTAATTTTATTTGTATTATTACCATAACAGAATAAGCATTACTATGCTTAAACAAAGCAATTAAGCAAAGTATGCTGTGCTTACTGCACCTATATAGTAGTGTACAGTGTATAAACCAAACCTGTGTGTGGCTTATCTCCATGTACAACAAGCTATGCATGTCCAATTCTGTACAATATTAATTGTACAAGTTCCAACAGTATCACATTTAACAACCATTATTTGAAGGTGTATGGCAAAATTCCAAAATGCTAAATATGTGATTATAAATACGCTACACAATATTTAATAGCATGCATAGAAAAGACCAAATAAATGCAAAAAAATTTTGTGCTTTAGTTTGAATATGATGAGTCTGGTATGTTTTAGGGAAAAAAAGAAACAAATGGACCATAGCAACATTTCTTTGAATTACATATAGACAGGAGAGTCATTTCTAATCATACAAAATAATATCATTTTATTTAAAAAAAAAGCATCTTCATATAAATCTGTTCATTTCTGCCTTCTTTGTGATATTTGCTCAAACCACCTGAGATTTAACTTTAAACTTTTAAAGGTCTCATCACTTCTTCTTGGTGAATAAACTGAATCTTTTTTCTTTGTCCTTCTTGGCAGAGGGAACTTCAAGAGTGGTGGATGAGGATGATGTTGGTAAGGTCTGAACTTGAGGCTCTGAAGGCCCTGCTACTGGCTCCTCTATCACCTGCTGTACTGACTTCTCTATGGCTCGAGTCCAGATCTGTAATTCTTCCTGTGGAACAATACATCATACAGAACATTTAGATATGCTGAAGATATTGTGGATTAAAGAAATGAAAGACTATTGTTAAAAGAGTAAAACAGACCTCATCTCTACACTGGAACAGATACTCGCTGCCATCTCCAAGACTAAGAAATATAGAAAAGAACAGGACAATGATTTGTTTCCACTTCAAATCAGGATGTTATATTAAAGAACTGATTTAGATTGAATTTTAAAACAGGAATCCCAAAAGATTTGAGTTTGGATGCCGTTTAAAGCCTAAGTCATTTTCATCACTGCTGAAATATAACTTACAGACTATGAGTATACTAGGTATATTAGTTGAACTAGCAATTAGGTTAAATAAATAAATAAATAATAATGTGATTCCAGACAGGTGATGTCAAAAGGTGGCTGTAATCATAATTTGGGTACATAAGCAGTATCTACAAAAGGCTTTGGACAGTGGATCTCCTGTTTGTCATCAAATGCATTAGAAAATTAATGAAATGTATAATAACACTGCTTTAAATTATGATTGACATCGTATATTTGAAATGCCATTATCATTTATAATTTTTACCCATTTACTAGCTCTAAACTGCCCCATCCCAGCTGTATTGGAATTTGTTGCAGGCCTAAAATGCACGAGTGGATGTTTAATTAAAAAAAAAAAGTGTCCAGAAACATTATACTGTCTGCAATAAAATGTAAATGAAATACAAGTAAAATAAATGTAAAAACATTGTATATTTTCACACCATTACATTTTTTTCTGATTAGGGGTTGCATATTACTTGGAGAAAAATAGCAAAAACTGACACTGGACAATAAGTAGACAGGCAGCTTGTTCATAAAATAGAAGCTTGTACATTTCTACTTTCACTGTGGTTCAGTATCAAACAATCCTTACCGCAGTTTAAACACCAGTTTCTTTTTCTTGTAATTGGTCAGCACCTCACAAACAGCATTGCTAAGTGACAGAGGGTCTTCGCCATGATATGTAACACCATGAGCAAAGCTCTTTGCATCCTTGTAGAATGAGAGCTGCCCAGCTTTCAGAACACAATATATGCTGTTCCAGGATCTAACATGAGAATGGACAACAAAATCGGGTTTGAGTTGTATGACATGAACAAAGTGTTAGAATGCTTCTAAAATAGGAAATGCAGGAATGCAAGAAACAACACAATGATAACATCAATCACCTGTTAGCTGCTTTTTTATTAGGTCCCTCCATCTCATGTTTTCGTGTTAGAGTTCCTTCTAGCAGTGTTGCTTGAGTCTGTGGAAGCGTAACAGGGAGCGTGGCGGCCCGTTCTGCCTCCTTGGTGACCTTGGCGGATGTGGAGGGATCTAGTTCAATAGAGACACTTTCCTGAAGATCTGAAATAAAGGGGATGGAAGAATCCTCTGCGGTTCCTTCTCCATGACCTGAGCTGAACTCAAATGCTGCCACCCCAGACTAAGCACAAACAGGGAGAGGTAAGATTTGAAAAGCACTCACAAAAGGATGCAGATAAATAAAAGAAGTACATGGAGAGAATTGCATTCATATTGCACTAACCAGAGACTGCTCTTCTACTGTGTCCAGTTGTGAGGACTCCTCAGTAAAACCTGTGTCTTCCCTCCTACAGGCCAGAGAGTAGGGATTAACAGAAGTAAAATCATTACCAGTGCATCTCTTATCTGTATGTGAGTATCTTCCTATTTAAAATACCTGCTCTCTTTTTCCTCTTCCTGCATGTACTGCTGTATTTCCTGCTGCCTTTTTCTGAGCTCAAGCAGCTCAAGCTGGAGTGAAACATGAAGCTATAGTCATAAGTGTGCACTTTATTACAAATACAGCAGTACCTCGGTCCTCGACCAGATAAAAAACTTGACGAATTCAGTTCTCTGTGCATTCTGACTTGAGAAATGTGTCTCGATTCTTAATGTTTGCTCACTATAGCGTGCACCACGTGACTCTTTTCAGATAAAAAGCGATTCACGATTCGTGATACATGATTTATAAACCAGCACACAGTGATTTATTATTTCAGAATTACATTAGCTCTTGCTCAGTGAAATCTCGGTTGTGTTTATTGTGCTTTTTCACATCTACAGTATTATATTATTAGAGCAAATACGCCTCCATGGGTAGTAAAAAGGTTACTTATAAGCAGCCAACAGAAAGGAAAACAGAATACTCAAGAGCACTTTGCAAGTATGTTAGTTCACAAGTGTTTTTTCCCAATGTGGGTTAATCAAAATTTTCGATGAAAACAACCGTATTGTTGAAAACTGTAGTGTTTAAAATACAAGGTTGGCTCTGCTGTAATAGAGTATAGACTGCATTAAACTCCTTGGTTCATGATACATTTAATTTATGATGGATTTGTCTGAATGTAATCCCATGGTATAAAGGGAAGCACATGTGCAATACAACTACATTAATGCATATAATGCCTTAAACAGTGTGGATTTTTTGGGGATCTGGAACAGATTCATTTAATTTACATTATTCCTTAGGCCAGACTTAGCTTGTCCAGACAATTGCTTGTTCCTCGGATGTCCCTACTTAAGAATCTACTAAGCTAAAAAAAGCTAAAAAAGCTAAAATATATATATATATATATATATATATATATATATAGAGAGAGAGAGAGAGAGAGAGAGAGAGAGAGAGAGAGAGAG
>JAUZST010006334.1:0-14937 GCA_034779995.1 Parotocinclus haroldoi
GGAGTTCATGGCCAAAGAAGACAACAACCTTCAAATGAAATCAGAGCAACCTTAGTTGATCATGTCATCAACCATGGTCTGATAATGCAAGAAGCTGGACAGAGGGTGCAGCCCAACTTGAGCCGTTTTACTGTTGCCACTGTCATCCAGACATTTAGACTGGAGCACAGGTATGTAACCAAACTTCTTTCACACGCTGTAGTATACCTCATGTCGTAATGTATCAGTTGGACGACACCTGTTTACTTCATGAATGGCATATACCTTAATTATTTTTATTATATTTTATTTAAGGACTGAGAGACATGGTGGAGGAAGGCGCCAAATGTTCACTGGGGTCCAGAAAGCTGCCATTGTAAACTTGGTTTTGGAAAGAAGTGAAATCAGATTTTGTGAGAGTCAAAGCCACATCATCCAGACAACACAATATCAACAAGATCAAGAACATTCAATGAGTCAGTCTGTCCACATTGGCTCGCATTCTCAAACGAAGCCAAAACAGACGGAAACAACTTTATAAAGTGCCTTTTGAGAGAAATTCTCAAAGAACAAAGAGCTCAGATGCGCATATGTGGATGTAAGTACAATATTGACTGCAGTACACTACACACAACATGTTTTCCAGTGTACTGGATAACACCATATTGACTTTTTGTTCTTTGTTTTTAGGGAGTATTAGAAATGGATGCTCATGCAATCCCACATGAGTTCATCTTCATAGATGCAAAGACCAGAAGAAGGGGAAGAAACATCTTTGGCCACAGAGCCATTATAGATGTTCCTGGCCAACGTGGTGGGAACATCACAATGTGCGCTGCCATCTCCAATATACATGGTGTCCTTCACCGTCAAGCCAACCTTGGACCATTCAACACAGCCCATATCTCACATTTCTGGGCAGACTCCACTCCACAACATTCTCATACCACAAGAGTGTATGAATGATGCAGATCAGCAAAGAAATCTGTACGTTGTAATATGGGATAACGTGAGCTTTTATTGTGCAGCCCCAGTCTGAAACTGGTTTGCTGACCACCAACGGTTTCGTGTACAATACCTCCCACCATACTCACCATTTCTGAACCCTAAAGAAGAGTTCTTTTCGGCATGGCAAATCTGAAGAATTTTCTACAAGTTGAACTATTTTAGTATTATGACCAGGATACTAGAGATGACATTATGCCCAATGGTGTGTAGCTGGTTAGACAAAAATCTGGTAATATGCATGTAGTGTGTGCCACATGGTGCAAAAGTTTGCTTTTGACAATGCTATATGCAGTTTTGGTTACAGTGCTTTATTTTGCAGGCTATAGGAGGTAATTTGCAGTTTGGGTGTGTGGTTTTGGAAATCGTGTTTAGTATTTTGATAAAACCACACTACTTTGCAAAATTATGTTTCAGCAATTGGAAAAAACTGTAAGTTTAAAAATGTTTAAAATGCCTTTTTTACTAGACATTTCACAGAGTGGTTATTGTGTACACAAGGAACAAAACATTGTTCACCTATACTAAAAGATAAGGATATGCTGTCACGCCTGATGACTGCACAGACGTGTCTTGATTGTGCACACTTGTCCCAGATCAGCGAGGACTCTTTATAAGCTTCACCCGCATTCATGCGGTGCGAAGCTTTCTTTGTTAAACATTATGATTTGGATTTTGTTTTGTTTTTAGACACAGGTGAGGGAGGATCTTTCATTGTCATTTCCATTCTTTGATCCTGCCCGCCTGTTGTTTTATTATGTTTACTTCTGTTTTAAGTTTCGTTTATTTAGTTTTAATGAACCTGGTTGTCCCACACGTCGCGTTTGCCTCCGACTCTTCACTGTTTGTGACATATGCTATGTTAGGCGACAATTTGCCTGCTGCTTGGCCAGTGAAAACATTGCTTGTGATGTGAATCGGGTAATATGGCCAGACCAAAACAGAAGAGAGGATGCAGCTTTTTTTACTGTAAAGCTGAACTAGTTCACTGAAAAGAAAATACTATTTTGAGAACAAATAAAACTGTTTTGAATTAAATTTGAATGAATTTAGCTAAATTGAAAGGTTTTGCCCACTGTTTTTTTTATTTGTGTGTAGAGTTCTAAGAGTATGAGTCATGCTTTAATATGTGCCAACAATTTAGAAAAATTGTGTTTAGTGCTGAGTACATTTTGCAGTCAGGCGGATAAAAGAGAACAGAGGATAAAGTGTTGTGTCTGTGTGTGTTACTAAGGAAGAACAATGTTCTAAAATGATAATGAATAATAATAATAATAATAATAATAATAATAATAATAATAATATAGTTTTTTCCCAAATGTTTAAACATATTTTTAATATGTTTAACTCAAAATGATGAATTACTTTGTTACAACTAAACAAATTTTTAGCAAAATCGAACAAAACTGTATTCCCTCTTATCAAAGCTGGTTCCTTCCACCAAAACAATACACACCAATATTTATAGCCTTATCTCTTGCAGAGCATTAAATAAACACTGACCAGATAAATCCAAAACACTATAATCAAAAGTATTTGTTTAGGTAGGTGGAATATGATGGAAGAATAAACAAATTGTAGAGTGGCTCAGTGGAAACTTACATTATCCCAAATGACAACATAGGAGGGTGGCTCTGGTTCCTCTTACTGTGGGAGGTTGAGGAGGTTTTTGAGTCCATCAAGAAAGGATACCAAATGAGAAGTATTATATGGACCATGTTGTGCAATGTGTTGTATGGCCCCACATAGAGCAACGGCAGCACACATGCCCAGGGACATTGACAATGACACGGTTGCCAATGATGTTCCTCCCCCGCCGTCTGATCTTGTGCAGGTTGAACCCTGACACATCAATGAATATGTATTCATAGGGAGCAGCCCTGCCAACCAGTTCAAGAACCCTCTGGAAAAGGGAAAATTAACAGGTTAGAAAAAAAAAACAGATTAGACAGTGACCTGTCCAAACAGGGTATTGAGAGGGTGCCGTACACATATGCCCATGCATTGCTGCTTCACATGGTCGGAGTTGCACTCAAATGTAATATGACAATACCTGCTTCATCCTCAGCTTTTACCCATGCCCTGTGAACACAAAGAACATAAAATAATCACAAGCAAACTGTTGGCTCATCATGTGTTTGGCACACATCAAAAAGAAAAAAAAGGAAAAGAACTAGAGCCTACAGTGTGACTGCTTTTTATTCTTCATGCACCTTTTCGCAATCTCCCAGCTGTAATCCTGACACCTTCCAGTAGCCCCAGTGTAGGACCAATAATAAGTTTCTCTATCCCTTTTGTGGAGCTGAGTTTAGAGACTGCCAAACCTGTGAGCTGAGATATCTGCACACAGATTAAATATATGTATAAAGAGCCCACATCAAAGAACAAGGTAACATTGACTTTCACATGAGAGAATTTCTTAAGGCCAAATGCCATGGATTTTGGAGAAGACAATATTTATGAATAGTTATGGTCATTTTTCTTTAATCTTAAATGCCTGTCTCTGTATACACATTGATTCTATCTTTTCAGTTTCTCCTATGAGTCACTAATATAATATACAGTGTAGTCTGCTTTCCAGCTCGAAAGTAAAGGATAAATACAGACGGTGAAGGGAGTGGAGGTGGTAAGGTCTTCTGTCTTACTTCACCTCCTTTCCCCATGTCACTCTAACTCTAATAATGCAGCACACTGCATCACTGGTTAAAAAAAAAAACATTGAATACAGCACATGGAAAGTAAAAGAGAGAGGGGGTGTGAATATGGTAAGAAGAACGGAATGTGACTCCAAAAGTATATACTTACTAAACGTGTATACTATTATACACCTTAAATATTTCTTGGGATTAAATCTCATGGTCAAGCCTGTTATGAGAGAAGATGGCACATCGGGTTTTTTGTACCATTTCACTCTTTGTAGCCAGCAGCATATGCAGCCAGCTTTCAGGGAGCTACTTAAATGGCACCACTATGAGTTCTTGTTTGTTGAGTGTTGTCATTATTACATCTTTATTCCTTTAGTAACATTCCAAACCCCCAGTTCATTTTTTGAAGCCCTGGGGTTTGATTTGTCTCTAATCCATCTCTGTCGTCCTCCTAGGTACATGAGTATGTTTACATTTCTAACATATCTACCACACTGCAGCACATTCCTACATGCTGGTAAAAAATAAGTAATAAGTAAGTAGTCATTGGCAATGACATACACAGGAATTCATTGGTCAGTGGTCCTTTCGTTGTGGGTTAGTGCATATGGCAGAGAATGTTGAGCGCTTCAAAAAAATGATATTATGTGGGAGTGTGCAAGTATAGCATATATGTCATCTGTCTTCATTTATTGTAGTTAAAAAAGGTTTAAAGGACTTTGAAATAGGCTGTAAGGAACAAATAATACTTAATTCTTAGCCACAAAGTGCATACAATATGTAGCCCAGCATGTCAGCAAATTATCTTAGGAAGAATTCACACTGGTTTTAAAGGAGTGGTGGAACAAAATCACAGTTGATGCTTTGTTAAGAACAAGATGATATGGGGTAAAAGCCACAGACATAAATATTCACCTTCCAATAACACAATGACACTAATAACACAGTCAAGACAACACAGAAGTGGCTTAGGGACAACTCTGAAAATGTCCTTGAGCGGCTCAGCCAGAGCTATTACATTAACCTAATCAAACATCTCTGGAGAGACTTCGAATGGCTGTCCACCGATTGCAGAGAAGAATGGCAGTAAATTCTCAAATCCAGGTGTGAAAACCTTGTGACATGATACATTGGTAAGTACTGAGTTTTCCTTTTCAACAAATTTGCAAAAAATTACAAAATCCTCTTTTCACTTTGTCATTATGGGGCAGATGCATACTGTATTCAGTTATTAATGTTACAGTGATAATCCTTAAGTGTGATTTGCACAGTTGATCAGTGTTCTGTCTCCCAACCTGTGCTGTACCACACACCTTGATTGACAGCTCAAGAAATCTAAGCTGCCACAGAAGCTGGTGGACTAGTTGTACAGAACAACTGAATCAATCACCAGATCCCCCTTGTTGATCATCACAGCTTTGAACTAAAAGTGTAAGCTGCATTATGTGAAGTCCAGAGAAAACCACTGTCTGCTGTCAACCAGGCCTGTATTTGTGTAGGGTAAGAAATAAGTGGGAAAATCACAGGCAGCACAGACTCCAAGTCTGACTGTCTGAATTTTTGCAAAAATCATGAAAGCCCAGACTGTAGTTCTTAAAAAGATGGATTATACCTAAAATTCTAATCTATGAATGTGCACTTTACTGTACGTATCAATGACAGTTCCAAATATAACTGCAAATCAGTCCCTGCTCAGGTTTAACAATACAAAACTATGCATGGAATATATTAACATTTCAATACAGATCATACAGATTTTAGCAGTGTGATGGTGGTAATTATTCTACATTTTTGGATGTTCCTTTGAGGTACGTGTGCTCATAACTGTTCATAACTCATAACTGTTTCTGTTATCCCTTAAAGGTATACGTGGGTTAAAATTACAGACACGCATAATCAATTATAAAAATACAAGTTATTTGTATTATATTGTGGTCCACATATAAATTATTATTTGCTAAATTATTTTATTTGAAGTTTTAAAATACTTTTTAACATTAAAAAACATTCACATTTGTAACATTTTTAACATTTAAAATGATCCGATTAATTGAATTGCACAGAAAAGCAACGTGACAATTTACATTTACTTTTACACATTTACATTTACAGTATTTAGCAGATGTCCTTATCCAGAGCAACTTACAAAAGTGCTGTATGACATCAGTAACATAACCTAGTTGTAATAATCAGGAATCTGAACAAGAATACACTTCTGAAATTGTAAAGGTTTTTCTCAACAACTACAGGACAAAGTTGCCCCAGATTCTTCTGAACATTTTCCCTGGTAGTTTCCCTAGAAAAAATTGTTGGCACATGATAATAACTATGGCGCAACATGAATGTGCATATATCCAGTAATTCAATATCCTTTATTTTCCTTGAGCACTGTATATGAACCTGTAAACATCAGATACTGAAGAAAAAATACAGAATACCTGCATGTGTCAGATTTTACTGTGCAATAAACAGTTCTGATTTGTAGTCCATAATAAATATATTCCTGACAGCAACATTTAATAAGAATCAAATGCTCTGATGAAGTTCCATAAAAAATGCATTCAGGTCATTTGTGACCGACGTGGAAGAGTGGGGTAGTAATACACAAACTACTATTTTTTATTAGAAAATATTTGTGTAAATAATTGCAATATATGAGACCAAAACATAGTGTTTGTATAGGAACTAAAATGATATTTTACTAGAATCTTATTTACAATCAACATTTCCATAGAAATATTACACTGGGTCATTTTAGATCCACTTATGCATTGAAGGACTAAGAAGATTTTAAATGCTGTGTATACACTATTCATTTACTGTCATATGGTATAAATCAAATCTACAAAGTCAGTTGTCTGTGTAATTTGACACAGATTCTATCTGACAATGTCAGACCACTATTTCAATTGACCCTCAAATAATCAAAATAAACAGTACAGTACTGGATAAATTATCAAACTTTGCATTTATGAAAAAAATACATAAATAAATACAGATTTACATTCGACAGATCTTTGCAAGACTTGCGCTATCCAGCCATTGCTAATATGTGTGCAATTGCGTGCAAATTTGTCAGCCTTTCTCCCGACGTCTTGCGGCACCGCAGACATGCAGAACACAATACTTGATTGACTAATTATTTTAATACTTTCATACTGTAAGAAACCATTATAAGTCATTTATGACCTAGATGATTTACAGCATTAAGAGCTATGGCTCTGTGATTAGGCTGTCATGACCAGCTCTCTGTAGCACACGCTTACATTATGTTATGTGACATGTTCCTTATATCTTGAACCTGACAGAGACTTCCGGCAGCTAGTGAGTACTCTTGTCAGTAAAACAAATCACACTCGGCTAGAATAGTAGTCACCTACTGTGAGAGAGTGCATGACCACTGTGGATATGTTTGTGGTTAGCATTATTTTCCAGCAAGTTGTAACAATAGTCCAAGGGAATGCCTACTAAAAAACAAATAAAGTTGTTTTATGCCTGTAAAGGAAATAATTGTCATAATTCTTCACTGCTGCAAACACATCACTGGAGCTAGCCATATTATGTTAGCTATATGAGCAAACTGACTGCTGAAACACTGATTGTCTGTAATAAGCTTTTTTAATTTATTATCAAGATTTCTGAATACACAATGCTTTCCACATCATTAACATATGTGGTGAAAAGGAGCAATCACACAAAGAGCAACATCAAATTGTTTCATTATTTTATTAAGGAAAGTAAAATATAGCATACATTTAAGCCATTTGTCATGTTATAATGAAATGTATTATGCCCAATATTCAAGTTGTTGAAGTTGGTTATTAAATCATTTAAGTGTTATATAATTACATTTCATAAACAGCCTTCTTACAACACTCACACTTCTGATTTATGTGTGTAATTATTATTACTTTGATTTTTTTTGCATAAATAAAATAACAGCAGAGTAAGAGATGGGAAATACTTGTGCAGCTCTACATAACAATGCTGCAATGCTGCTGAAGTCATATTTCTGTTATATGCCATTTCTGAATTTTAGCTAGAGTTAACAGAAGCCCATTATTGAAGCATTCTAGTCACACCACTATAACTGCAGCCATTATGCAAATTATATATCACATCTGTTTTTAAGTCATACAGGTTATTTTCAGTCCTTGAAATTACTGTTATGATACATCCCATAGTAGACACAAAGTGAACCAATATACAGAAATGTTCCAGGTCAGTCCAACTTACATTATTATTGTTATTATTATTATTACTTAAAAAAATTTTTTTAAAGTTTTTCCACTTGCAAACATTAGTGTCTTTACCCAACCACATTGACAATCGTACATTTGCTCACTCACTCAGCTGGAATGTCTGGTGGTCATCAAGCCGGAGTGTGACATGTTCATTAAACAGCAGGGATCCCATTACAGGACTCAACAGCCTTTCTGTCATATCTCTCACACATGATTAGTCAGAAAAACGGCAAACAGAAAGCTAATTGCTCTCTTACTCGTGCGCTCTTCCCAGCTCAAGCTCTCTCTCCGTCCCACACACACATCATCTTGACCTCAATGTAAAGTATGGTATAAACTGAGGTAAAGTTGTTAGAGTATTGCTTTCTTTGTAAGAGACACAGATTTGCTCGCTGTGCCTGAACTTTTTTAACATTTCTGAAGCCACATTTGGCCTTTCTTAAAATGTAGTGCTGTATTACAATGAGACAGTCTGATTCACACTTTAAGGTCTCCCGCAGCCCTGATGAAAAAAATACTAAGGTGAGATAAGAAGGATTTTGGAAAATTGACCACCTGCCAGCAGGATGCAGTATTGTAACTAAATGCAGCGTTAGGCTGCTGAATTATGAGAAATTCAAAAAGCAGACTGCTGAGGGATGGAGTGATTTACTGGGTAATTATATTTTTGTAAGACAGTTTCTATGTGAACTGATCACAAAATGGGTCCTTTTGTTACTACAACTGGGTGATTTAGCTCATTTGTTTTGCTGTTTAAATATCCTTTAGTTTTGACAGCATTCTCTCAACCACCCATGCAAGAGCACAATTTATATCCAAGCCCAGCTGCACTGCTGAGACTTTCAGAATTAATCTAACCCAACTTCCAAGACAGAAAAAGTTTACAACTTTCCTCCCTCTTAAACAGCCCTGAAGTCTTTTTTAGTTTGGTTGCGTATATTTGTATGCACCATGTGCTTCTCATAAGCCTGTAATTCAGATAGTGTAGTCCAGCTCAGTTGGGGAAAAGGGAGAGGTCTATTTTACCACTGCTTAGGTCTCTCAGGCAGTCTGGTACAAAAGCAAAACAGTAAGATGAAGGACACGTGGCACAACAGCAGCATTCAGCCATGAGACGTTGAATAAAAATGGTGCCTTTGGGCAGATGGATTACTACCAGCAAAAATGCTTATGACTTTTCCGAGAGTTGTGTGCATTATTATGCATTCACAGTCCACTGAGGTCAGGACTTTGTTTTAATTAGGAATAATTCGATTCTATCCAGTGCATTAGATATTTATATTTATTTCATTTTTCCATTTTTTTTTTGTTTTTGAGTGTTTTGTTTGGTCTGTTTTCAGATATTTGATATTCCAAAAATAAAAAGAAAAACACTGTTCTGTCACAAAGCAAGAACATGAACATTCACATAAACAGCTTTTGCCCTGTGCTTTGTGGTAAGTTCAGCGGCACGACAGTGCCATCAAGAGGCTCAAAAGACATTTTAGTGTACACAGGAATGACCAAGGGGAGGTGACAGGTTCTGTAGAGCAGAAAATCAGAGACAGGGAGCCATAACACGTTGCAGCACATAACCTCCCAGTTCAGCTCATATAATTAGAAATGATCATGTAATTAGACTGGACTGTCATACACAATATTTGACCAAAGTGGCCACAGCACACACACACACGCACAAACAAAAAAAAGCCTCATTGGGCATACATAATTAATCTACTGCTGTAATCATTACAGTAATGACATACCCATAGTTGTAGTCCACAAGGAATGTCAGACTACAATTTAGCACCTATAATTCACTGATAAAAAAAATTCCCCATCTGTGTTTCTTTCTCATAATCTCTTGTATTCCTTCTCTTCATCTCTCTTCTTCTCTGTGCTATCAAACATGTAAAACATTAATGCTGACAGTCCACATAGAGATGATCTGAGTTCAGTGTGTGAAATGCTAGAATAAGCATAGAACAAACAGTTTACACATTTTCACAATCTCTTCTGTAATGGATGTGTGGTGGCTACATAATATTAACATGCCATAACTGGCGTACCATAACTCCACCACCACCATGGACCACGATTCAAGACCTCTATTCACAAGCACTCACCCACGCATCATCATATATGCAGTCTGCCATCTGCCTTGTATATTGACAAATCTGATTCAACTATGAAGGGAACACCTCTAAAACATGCCATATGCTATTGAATGTGAGAATTTGCCAACTCAAGTTACAACGAAAAACTGCAGTCAGGCCGAGACCCTTGTCATGAGGACGGCAAGCATGCAGATGAGCTTCCTTGAGACAGTTTCTGACAGTTTGTGAACAAATTCTTTGGTTATGCAAACTGATTGTTAACGTAGTAGCTGGCCTCAGATTACCTTGGAAGAGAAGATGCTGAATGTGGAGGACCTGGGCTGGCGTGGTTACACATGGTTTGCAGTTGTGAGGCCAGTTGGATGTACTGCCAAATTTTCTGAAGTGCCTTTGGAGATGGCTTAAGGTAGAGAAATTAACATTCAATTCAAGGGCACTGTGAGGTGGATGGATTATCTTGGCAAGTGAGAAGTGCTCACTAACACAGATTTTGACAAATTTGTGAAGAATATTTTATAGAAAAACATTGTGTTTATATAGTATTTTTGTTCAGTATTATATGTAATATGACAGTCTGGGTGTACCATCAACATTTGTTAATCATTATACAGCTCATAGAGCTTGTATTCCTGGTGTGATCTATAACAATACTTTGTAGTTTAGGGTTCATCTAAGAAAACCCCTTTCCCCATTGATCCTAGGAGTAACAGCAACAACCTCAACAATAAATAACGTTTTAAGTGTTCGAAATCCACATATTTGTCAGGTACACTTACGATGTAACAATTGTAGCAATATTGACTGTAGCTCATCTTTTCCTTTGACCATTATAGGACCACTACTGAATTTATATGGTGGGTTATTTTCAGCACAGCACTGATACTAGTCTTGTGTAATAGTACTGCTGTGCTGCTGTGATATTAAACAATGAACAGCACATACACTATTTAGACAAAATACACATATTCATCATTATATTACTCAGCTCTTCTATGCCAGCAACTTACCTTTGACACATTCATAATATAAAGCATACATTGCTGGATTCTACATAAACAAACAGTGGTGGTAGAATGGGTTGTACCTAATACTCCTAATATCCATACCTCAATTTGACGCATTTAAAGATGTCTGCTTCTCACATCAGTTTCTCAACTTTCTAATTTCTGACCTGTTTTGCTTTGATAATTGGTTTGCCACGTTTAAGAACTTTGCTGGTTTGCACAGAACCTTGACCTCAGTGCCACCAAACAGTTTGAAAATGAACTCCATGCCAATGGAATGATCCAAGGCTTATTGTTAAACATTAGCTTTTTCTCTATATGGTGTAACTTGTTGGTACAGCTTGGAGCTTTACATGATTCCAAGGACAGTTTGTTATTATCTGCACATATACCCTGTCTTTTATAACTTTAACATCAAACTTGATTTACCTTTTCTTTAGCTTATATAACAAATTTGCAAGAAAGGTGAAAACACTACCAGAGCTCTGAAATGTGTGGGATTATATAAAATGATTAAAAAACATACTTCAAATAGGATTTGTAGAATATTGTGCAGTAAATTATTTATTTATGGCTGGAATAGTCTTGTGCTATACTCCATCTATACTGACTCATATCTCGCAAATACATGGCACTACAGTGTTCTGTACGGAAAAATTGAATGAGTTCTGGAGGAATTATAATTGTACACAGTAAGTGCAATACGTGAGGCAATGGTGCAAGCCTAAACTCTAGTGACCCTGAATCTCCTCCTTTTTGCCAGTGGTTCTCTTTTGTACATTTAACTGACTGAATACTACACATAGTATACTTACCACTAGAATATCAGAAACTCACAGCAAGCCCGTTTGAACCAACTTTGTCTCCTTCTGAGTGAATACTGGGAAAAAACATCAAACACATCATGCAATATGACAAGGTTAAAAACAAGAGGCTTTTCTTTACTAATGACATACTACATCATTTACATACAAAGATTACTTTTGTTGGGGTACAGATATATCTTTCCTCTCATATGCAGAATCATTCTAGATCTTTATAAATGCTGTTTTGGAGAAGAGGTGTAGGTTTTGACAACATTGTGTGCGTTCAGCTTTGTGCCAATTTGCCACTGATGAGCCTTGATCTTGACCATATATTGTGTACACATTTTAGCCCTTTCTGAGTTTACCTTTAAACGGTTAACCATGTTAATGTATACATGCTTCTCTGGGCTATGAGGCAGCTAGGATGAACCATCACACAGTGCAAAGATGTTTTGTGGTCAGATTAATTAGTATTACAGGTTCCTGCTATTGCCCCTGCTTATAGCACCATAGCCCAAATGGAATACTTAATTGATTGCATGTCATGTGAACCCCAGATCATGGCCGATTGTGGTAGATAAACCAGAGTGAGCAGTGTGAGAACAGACATGTATACACATATGCATATGTCAATTCCCTTACTCCATTTTACTTGTAGCATTTACAGCAAGAACAATTATATATGTGATGGGCTCTGGCAAAAGCAAGCATTTCTCACCAGGGCAGGGACCGAACCACGGCCAGTTGAAGCCAAAAAACCAATACCCATTCAAAAGTGAGACTGCCAGAAAAATTTAACTGAAAAAAAACACTGATACTCTTCAACCTCAAGCGGCCGCAACTCAACATCTGCCCAGGTAAGAAATGCCTGCACCTGATATATTAAGGTGAAAGTTAAGCGTGCCCTCCATTCATTGAATGAATAAAAAGACACAACTTTCACTTCCCAGTTTTTTTTAATTGATATTCCAACAAAGAGGTTGCTTTTAAATCATGTTCTTGAGAAGTATCATTTGCCATGAGTTGCCATGTTAAACTTCCACTGACCAGTATGAGAGAGTGTCAGTGATAACACCGAATTTAACCACCTGCTCCTCATTCACACCTGAGACCTTGTAACACTAGCGAGTCATGTGATACCAGGGAGGTAAAATGACTAACTGGCTAAATTTGGCAATTTGTTTTTACTCACTTTTGTTGCCAGACGTTTAGACGTTAAAATGAAATTCTTAGTAAGTAATGTGGTTAAATGTTACTTACGCACAGTAATAAATATTTTGTTGTGATACCGCATGTACAGTATGTGTACAGTACTGATAAACACTTTTATATCACCTGTGCGAATCACATGTATCACTTTTTTTGTTTACCAAAACAGATGTGTTCTTAATCTAGATCTCATACGAGTCAAGTCAAGCCTTTGTTTTAATCTCACCTGGTATATGCACAAAACAGTCATATAGACCATTATCTATTAAAAAAAAATAAATGAAAAGATCTCATTATATTCCCTGCAAATTATCTAATTTTGTGTTAATAAAGTACAGTACATTTTATTATTACTGAGTTGAGTATGTGTTAAGTCCAGGTGTTAAATTACATGGCATATGATTACGGATAAGATGACAAGATTACCACACAGAGGTGTGTGTTTGGGAGGGAGAAAGAGAGAAAGTAAGAGAGGCTGCTACTTCCGCTTCATATGCAAATATCTACCTGTCAGTTTAAGCCAATCCAAGGAAGAGGAAGTAGACTAACTAAAATTCTTATTGGTGGACAAGCACTCATATTCTTTATATTCATACTCATTATAGTCTTGGGAACCAAAGTCACTACAAAACAGTGACAAGGACAACGTTCCTGTTTGTACACCACTGTGCAGTGGACATTATTCAACGTCTCTGGTGAGCAAACATTTTCTGCTTTATTTAAAACATGTCAGCTGTGACCTCATCCCTCAGCTGCATTCCACTAAACTTTATTTATATCAACGGTTTACTAAGCCATTGTTTTTTTAATACCTTTTCTCTGTGTGTCTTTCACCCATTTTTGACTTTTTACACTGTTTTGCTGTTTTATCAATGTCACTGAAATTAACACACTGACACAAGTGAATACAATGCCTAGAAATACTGAAGATGTAGTTGTAGGATGACAAATGTGTTTAGCCTCACCATGTCAAATTTTATGTAACAAGTTAACTCTGGTTTGTGTGATCATTTACAGTTTAGGTGTATGTGGTTAGAAGAGCATTTGTCACCATTTTCAAATGTAGGTGGTGATTTATATATTTAATTGCGTATTGATTTAAATTACGAGGTGATAGTAAAGAAAGTTTGAAACAGCTGTTCTTTTTTGAATATTGCTCACTAATAGCGTTTGCTTTTAGTTTTATTAAAACATTTATATCGACTTTTAATGTCAGCTTCCCTATATGGATTGCAGTTATCAGTACCAGAATGAAGCACAATACTATTCTATTTTTGATAAAGTATTGGTATAGGTGTGAGAATCACTCTGTATGTATACTGTTTATCTATCGACATCTTTACAGTATCAAACCAACTTTCTGCATGTATGTTATACAAAAGAAATGATGGTCTGTTTAAGCAAAATGTTGTGTAAGTCAACATGACGCTCATTTATGGCGCAAAAAACTAAAGTATAAATGATGAATCAGTATTGTTCAAAGCAATATTTGTGTGTCTATGGAAAATATACAAGCCGTAAACGTAACATGTTAACAACCTTTAAGCAGTAAAACAGTTCAAAACCTGTTCCTGATAAAAGCTTTATTTGTCCATTAACAAGGCTATTGCTACAGAAAATAATTTATCCAGAATGTTAGGCATACGTTAATGCCTTGTCTACATTATGTAAAAAAAATTAAGTCAAACGAGTTAGTTTGAAAAATGGGGAGGAATAATACATGATTCATGCTTACATTACTAGGTCTCATTCATGCTTGTGTTATGCCAGAACTATTTTCATATAATCAGATATCACACAGACACACCACTCACACACACTCACACACACACACACACACACACACACACACACACACACACACACACACAAACAAACACAAACAAACACACACACACACACACACACACACACACACACACACACACACACACACACACACACACACA
>JAUZST010006335.1:0-14936 GCA_034779995.1 Parotocinclus haroldoi
TGTATTACTGTAAAGCTGCTTTGAGACGATGCTACATTGTAAAAAGCGCTATATAAATAAAATTGAATTGAATTGAGTCTATAACGAACAAAGATGGCCAGAGCATCTGTATTTTGTCAACAAATACCTGAGAAAATGTTTGGAGTCTCAAGCACAACAATATGGATTACTTTCATAAATGCCACTTAAAACTTTACTGTTCAAAAAATTTCACCACTTTTCCAGCTAAATGCTTAAAAACACATTATTTAGCGTGGTTCTAGTTGGATACAAACTGAATCTATATTATATGCTAGTTTCATTATTAATTTACTCAGCCCTACCACTATGAACTACATAGCATATACAGTGGTACCTCAGTTCTGAGCATTTTTTCCCATAAGGAATAATATCATTTGAATTAATTCATTCCAGACCCCCAAAAAACCCAGACTGTACAAGGCATATTATTATTGGTAGAGAGGTCTATACTGTATCACAGCCAGATGTAAAAATAGAGTCAAACACGATAAACACAGCAGATATCTGCACTGAGCAATGATATTGTGATATTGTTTCGGCTGAAACAAGTTATCAATTACTACCAGCCAAGAATTGGGCGTGGCAATCTCCAGTGCCTCTAAACTAAGCTCCAACACTTGAGCCGAGCACCACTGCTTTCACAAAACGAGTAGAATTGTACTAAAGCTAATTCTGCTCCACTGTAGTGCAGAATATCTACATTGGAATAATGGTATTTACAACTAATAGTGCACTATAAACCAAATATGAAGCAGTTTCATAACCAAAGGGATATTTACTTTGCATGTTGTTTGGTCCTTTGGTGTTCTGCATTTTATGACTTTTAAGACTGAAAGGTGTGAACTTTAACAATTGCCAAACATTTGGAAGCTACAATTAGCATTGGTTGCCATTTTGACAGTACAGTAAACAGTTTAGTTTCGGTAAGCCAGTAAAATGTTTCTCTGAACATTAACAAATCAATCACCATTTCCATATATGGGACTTAATATGGACAGTTCCAGCTTTGTTGACCTAAATTCTAAAACAAAATCATGTAAATCTGACTAGGCTTTCCAGGTGAAACATTCTGTACCATCTCAATGCACATCATTCCTGTACTTGCCTCTGGTATAACTAGCAGCACTCCATTCAATGGTTGTTTTGCTTCAAGCACATGTATCAATTATACATTCTGCCATTCCATGACACTAGTCTCTGGGTACAGTAAAAATCTGAAGTGTAAAATATAAAGTATAAAGTTTTCAAATTATGGGCTACAGTCAGAAATTCTGTACCCACAAACAGTAGGTAGGTGTATGCTATAATATGGCCAAAGATAGTATGTACATAGAAGGAAGTGTACATTACAATATGACATTATAACTTGAGTGCATATCGTGTATAAATTGTTTACAAACATTAGGGGATATTTCAAAATGACTACCATGCGATTAAAATGAAGGAGGATTTGATTTTATTTCATTAAACTAGATCATCACAAAAGCAAATGAAAAGTTAAATAAACTTGCTCAATTATGCAGATGAGATGCAATCTAAAATTATCGTGATTGAGTAGCAAGTGATGTATTCATGGGGTGAACAGAAACATGTTAAACTAGATGGGAGTGCCACAAATGGACTGTTCAGTAGGTTGTATGGTCACCCAAGACTGCCACAACACAGTGAAGGGGCATGGACAGGATTAGATTGTCCAGCAGTTCTTATAGGATCCTCTACCACTCTTGCTCCTGGAAGGGCAAGTTCCAGCTCATGAAGTGTTATGTGGGATGGTTTGCTGGATGGTTTGCCAGATTCCTTCCGTGAAGGCCAGTCCATGAACTTGAACTGAACTGAAACATGTTGTTGACGAGATGGGAATGGTTGCATTATCGTCTATGAAAAGAATGTTGTTTCCAACTGCTACAGCATAATGTACCACTATAGGGTGCAGGACTTCATCTGGCAGCAATCAGCACTCCATTTCTGGTGACGTGGAGCTAGGTACAACCACCAATGCTCATGTCAGCCCAAACTATGATTTCACCACCACTGAAGAAGTCCCTTCCTTGCATGAAATGTGGATTCTCCAGTTTTCCTCAACCATGCCAGATCAGCACACGATGATCATCAGGCTCCAAACTGAACCATGACTCATCAGAGAAGAGGACAGCTGACCATTCATCATGGGTCCAATGATAAGGTTCATCAGCCCACCTTCTACAGTGTTCCTCAGATAATGGAATGCATACCATTGGTCACACGGCATGCCTTCAAACACGATGGGGATGACTTTGTATAGTCTAGGTACATACCCATCATCCAGTGGCAGCAAGAAACTGTCTCTGCGACTCTGTATTGAAACAGTACTCTGCTGCTTTGCTGCCCCTGCTCCTTCTTGCCAATAAGGTCAAAGTGAGTAAGTAAAGTAAGTGCTGTTGCCACTCTTGCCTGTATTTGACTAGGCCTAGGAATTTGCATGATGTGCACTTTCAAGATCAGGAAACGTTCAATACTTAAGCACTTTCAGCCTTTTATATAGTGTATTTTCACCAATTAAATAAAATAATAAAAGCATTATAAAACAACTTTCTTTGACTTGTTGTTTGGATCTCTGATGTTCTTGTTTAATAAAAAAATATCAAATGCTTCTTTTCTAATCACTTTATGTTCATTTTGAAATATCCCCTAATTTTTGTGTACAGTTTATATGCAGTTTTGTTATTGTAATTTTCTCATGCAATGCGCATTCACTTTACAACTGACAGCGACCTTTATTAAATTCTACAGTTACTGTGCAGTATTGATCTACATGACCAATAAAAGGAAGTTAATTAAAGTTATTTGGTTTATCAAAGGTCACAAAGTGAGCCTATGAAAGATCATTTAGTTGTATGGAATTCTTTGTCAGTCATTCTAAGGAGAAGGCAGCTGCAGCAGCACCCGTTGCTTATTAGCATGTCTATTACAAGCTTCATAGAGATTTTGGAAAAAACTGCATAAGGACTTTAGAGCTTAATTGTGGGCATAATCACTTTCCTCCCTCTCTTTTTCCTTCCTGCATTTCAAAATATGACAGTAACAGTAACTGAGATATGCTTCCTCAAAGCATTTGCTTCATGCTACTGTGGTTGCCATTAATCTTGACTGTCACCTCTTAGCTTCAGAGTCATAAGGAAAGTGAAACAGCCTGTGTGCAGAGTGACATTTATTAACTATTAATATACACTATACAGAGATGGGGAGCCAGTTTAAATGGATTGACATCACAGAGCCACTATGATTGCAATCATGCATCATGGAACAGTGCCTTCAATTGAGCCTGTATTAGAGACTATACAAATGGGGCATTTAGGTAAAAATCAAATATAAATACAAAATACCTGACAGATTGCCTTTCACATGGAGCATAAAGGGGATTTTTGCCCCATGAATCTCTCAAATTGACAGTATTAAGGTCTGAACCGCAGGCTCTTCCATTTTTTCTGGGTTTTTTGTACAGAGTTTGTCCCTATATTCTAAGAAAGGAGCTTTTTAAAATATAGGTTATCTATGTATGTATACCTTTAAAAATCTGAAACTTTGTTTCCTGAAGTAGCACAGGGGTTAGCACCATGGCCGCACAGCTCCTGAGACCCAGGTTTACGTTTTATGTCACCATGAGTCCCCCTTTTTCCTCCAATTTTTCAAAGGCATGCACTATGTACGGTAAATTACCATGTCTAAAATGTCCCAGTCTAATGATTAAGTGAGTGTCTGTGTTTGTGCACATGTTCTGCAATGGACTAGCACCCTGTTTTTTGTTAATTGTGCTGTGAATTAAGCACATATGGAGTGTGCAAGTTAGAGAGTATGCTTCCTGGAAACAGTGCTTGTCATTTGTGATTGTGAAATTACAATCCAATTTGACAAATGACATACGCCATATAGTCGCATCTTCTATGGCTCAGTAGAATGGTAGAATGAGCTGTCGGAAACGACAGCGTCAGAGTGCCTGGGTTCGATCCCAGGTGGGGCTTGCAACATTACAATTCAGTGGTGCATTTATTGTTGGTGGTAATTGGTGGTGTACTGATGCTGCTGGTCCTACTGATAAATTGGCAGGATGAATTGCATTAGTGTGGCTGGCATGAAACCTAGGCTAGATCTAAAAAGTTACTAAACGTTTCAAGCGCCCCAATAATGCTCAATGAGGTTTAGGCCAGGTGGCTGTGGAGGAAAGTTTTCGACAACCAGCACTCAATATTTCTCTACAAAGATCTAAACAAGCATTTTTATTAGCAGACTTTTGGCTATCCATCCATAGACGTATGTATCCATCTGAATTGCTTTTTGACTGGACTACCTTAATCATTTAAAATATGATAAAGTATATACATATCAGTAAGCTGGGGTTTTTACAGGTATCTTATAGAAACTGCTCCAGTTCTTCTGCACAACATTTCATATAATTGTGTAATCATTCTTTGTAATGAGTAAACATTCAAATGTTTATTTGATTGTGGTCTGTAACTTAATATGTTACTGTATACAGCAACATACAGTCTTTGCAACATTTATTTTACTGTAATTCATTTAAATTAATATGTGTAATCTAAATATAAAAGTCTTATCTTTTTAAAGACAATGGTTGTTAATGAAATCAAATTAAATAAAAGGCCAAGTTCAGTTGGCTCCGGTACTGAAATAGGCAGTCGAAAACAGGTAAAATATTCCTATTCCCATCGCCTTCCAGACTCAGTAACAGAGTGGTGAAGCAAAAACAACTGTAGCCTGTTAAACCTCCCTTTAATTAAATCTGCCACTACTAATCACTGCTGACCATTGCCATGACAACCCACAGAGGTGCAATTAGGAGCCACTGAGAGTTGAAGACCAGGGCAAATTGGCAGTGTCAGGTACCGGCTCTGTTCTATATAGACTTAAATGACAGCGATCACCATCAATGAGAGCACTATCAGAGACACAGTTACCTATCAGCTGTTCTGCAACTGTTCATTAGAGGCCTGATTGGTGAGCAAGCTAGTGGGTGGAACATCTCTCTGGCTTTGTTGTCTGATGTGGAGCAGGTGGTAAATTAGTGCTCCCAGTCCTCAGGTGTATGCAGTCACTGGCATATAATTCAGCCTCCTCAAACCAACCAGCAATTTTAATATCATTTCCAAATGACACTTTTGTCTGTGCAGTGAGGTTTAACGTTGGGTTTGAAGACCAGTTGGAGTGAGACTGTTCTGATAACGGATGTGTAGGCGTTTATATATTAGTGGGCCAGCTGTGAAATAATGGATTGTGTTGAGACTTTTGTCGTAGCATGCATATGATGAGGCAATCCTGTGGGGTGGAATGATAATAAAGAGGAAGCAAGCTGTCTCAGACTTTGATGTGGGTGAATAATTCTCTTGTCATCCAGCCCACAGTGATTTTCTCCATACTAAAGTATGCTTTTGTGCAAAACTAAGCAGTCACACAGGGATTTTACAATATGATCTATTTCAAAGCTGAGAATAGAACAATTCCTGGTTGATTATGTAGACTTTTTTAAGTCATGGTTCTGGTATTTATATGCATCACTTCTTAACTACTGAATTCTCAGTCATTTTAATTCTCAGTGATCATGGTAACACCGTGGTGCCAGCAAGTTTGTGAATACTTTAGGATTCTCTGTTTTTCTATATATAATTGACCTAAAAACACAATCAGATTTTCACACAAGTTCTAAAAAATACACATGCAGTGTAAGTGTAAGTCCCAATTTGTTAAGGAGTGCAGTGGTTTGTCACATCACCCAATGGGCTCAAATTGAATCGATACAGTGTGAATAAACCTGGGATATTTGTGCCTCATATAAATCTGCAAACGAGCTCTCTCGTACATAGGTTGATGAGTAATACATATATTAAAGTAGGACTTACTTTATGTACTTTAGTACATGTAGATATTATGGCATGAACAAATTAGATTTCTGAAGACCTCATACAAAGAGTTGTTGATGCTTATCAGGCTGGAGAAGGTAGTAATGTAAAAAAAATTATGCACCGGTTTGTGATAAAAGCATAGATGTGTAGAAGAACTGCTGTGCCTGATTCGACTTGTTTAATCTGTTGAATTGGATCATGTGTTGCTCCAGGAATTAAATTCTGCAGTCGCACTGGATAAAACAGAAATATTAATGGCAAGCATATCTGTACTACTTCTACATCTTCAGGGTGTACGAGTTACAGTTACCTACTTTCTTATAGTACTTAAGAATATTTTTATATTCTGTTCACAAAAATTAGGCATATTTCATTATGTGATATTTCATTTTTAAAATATCGCCCCTGCTTTTATTTATATTATATTTATATTATTTATATAAAATTATATTTTATCCATACCAATCATACCAGCAACAGACAAATAGTCACAGTAGACCATTCCTCGATGAGCCTAGCGAATTCCTTTCACACATTTTAGTTGATGTGAAACCCATTACAGCATTTTTTTAGGTTGAGATCATTTCCTGGGATTGTGACTGTGTTCAGAGCCTGCTTTTGCAGTTAAACCAAAAATGTTGTAAAATGTTCCAACCCCTTGGTACAAATTGAATAATGTCAAGAAAATTAAACTGCATGGCCAAAAGAACATATATGTGTGTATATGTCTTCTAACTAGAGAGCTCTTTAATTTCAGCCACCCTTACTGCTAGCAGGGCCATAATATCAACCATACAGGCATGTATCATCTGCAAACAGCAATATCATCTCCACAGGCAAACACTGAGAGTAGCTTGGGTCGCTCTGAATGTTTTACTGACACCCTGTAACAATATTGGAACAACAACTACAGCCTACAAGACTTAATTTGTACAAGTATAAAGGTTATGCAGTTTCAATTCCTGTTAATTACACAAGTGTTAAGTTCACTAAACAGAAACGAGTCTCAAGCTGAATTTTATGACATTTTCATGTGCCATATTTATTTGTTTACTTGTAGCATTTATAATTTTTAGCATACTAGTTTATCCGTAATTGAAAGTAATGGTAAACTATACGTGACAGATCCAAGTTCAAGGATTCTTGTCCAATCAGTAATACATGCTAAATAATGTTTGTATTAAAAACTATATACACTCAGTGACAACAAAAAATAAAGCACCCAGATAGAACGCTGTGTCTGGCTCAAGAAGATGTAAAAGATCTGCATTAAAATGTAAGTACAGTGATATTACAGTAAATCAAGCAATGCAAACTTTTGTGCTGACTAGAATTTATTCGACATATGCAATAAAGTGCAAGGTTTAGAAATGCTCTGCACTATGCGGCAGTGCACTATGAATATACACAAACTCATCACTATAATGCAGGAAAGATGAAAAAACAACTATAATCATAACAATAATAATGATTAGGAACGTTAGTTTGTTTCACTGTGAACTGTACTCCACTGTATGTAGAAAAAACGTTTGACTTGACCTGAATTTAAGATGCTGTTAGCTGCATCTAACCTTTTGAACCTAGTTCAACTCAACTGTATGGGAGCATTCTGGATAGCTTGGTATCCACCCTGGGTAATATGTTCTCAGTCAGCATGATTACAGAACATGCTCATCGTATACAAAGATGTTTTGCTAGTTTAATCAACTGAAATATTGGATAAGACTTTGCTGTGTTTGTATTGCTAATAACATAAGAAAACATTATTAAATAGTTTGACATTTGTACACATACTGAATGTTTATACAATTCCCTGTACAGATAGACTTAAGGTTATTGTGCTTTTGTGACAGCCAAAGTTCCAGTGTTATGCAATACGGGTACTGCTAAAGCATTCTCTCCTAACATTCTCCTCCCTTTTTACACCATTCAACACCATTTAACATTGTGGCTGCTTGGCTCTTAAGCCTTATATTAAAATCACCACTTGAACCAGAAGTGTGTGAAAAAGGTGGCAGAGTTTATTTGGCAGACATCTCTGTGTCACTGTGTGGGATGTTCTGCCTGGCACTTTCATTCAAAAGACAAATGAAAAACACTGGTATGCTGTTGAGACATACAAATTATAATGACAGCGTCGGTGATGCCAGGGTAAACAAGATGCTAGACAACATTTTGCATTTCAGATCTCTGCTGGTGTGCAAGCTTTCCAGTCATTTATATTTCAACTTGACTTTGCTCCAAGAACTCAGTCATGCTCCAGTTTGTAAGACGTTGTAGTAGTAGCGATGGCACTACACAATGCAGCTGTGCAAGAGGTTCTATCCCAGAGCTAAGTGCACCGTGTTATGCTTCCTTGCCAGTCTGACTGGAATAAGAAAGCAGGCTGACTTCCCAGTAGAACTGATCTCTGTAAAACACCATTGCCAACCAAGCATGCAGGTGTCAAAACATTTAAAGCCATTTTCCCCAGAGGGAGAGAATAAAAAAACCCTGCCAAGAGCACCTTCTTTCCAGGAAATCATTTGCATTCCTATTTAAGCTGCAGTTGGCCAATATGGCTTAGTCCCCTTTCGTTTCTTATCATGACTCACTTCAAGGAGCAAAATGAGGTACTGTGTAGTGTGCTGAAGGGATTAGTAGACTGCTGAGGTGGAGGAAGAATCAGCGTCAAATTCCAGAAATATATTTTCCTTCCATTACAGAAGCAACCAGCTCAACTAGATCAAACTAGATCAGAGTCTTTATCAATGTGGCTAGAGATTGCCAGGGGCTTAATTCTGAAAAACAATGTGTTTTCTAGGTCAAAGTGGAATTTGTTTTTCATGTGCACATTATCCTGTAGATGATGTTCTCTGAAATGCTTATATTAAGACTCAATGAAGACTGTAAAAAGTAAGCGAAAGATGAGATTTGCAAGTAGACATAGTAAAATAGTTTAGTGAAACCAGGTTTTCAACCTGGCTAATGCTGTTAACTTGTCCATTTTATTAGCTAGCTATTTTAAGTTGACCATGATGAGAGAGGGGAGACGTGACTTATATCCTCTATATTTTCCATAAGCATCCGTCGTGTCGCCCTCACTGCACTATTTTGTTCCTCCTCTGCATCCCCTATGAGTCTGTCTTCAAAGCTCTTCTGGGATGTTAGTTGTCCTGGCATCCATGCAGGGTAGCTTTAGTGCGATCAGCTGATCCCAAGAGTAAACAAATTGGACATGTTGCTGTGCAGCGGTGAACCAGAAAAGTAGCACTTTTCACAGTGAAAAAACAGCCAAAACTCTCTCTACTACCATATTTCGAAAGGGCGCTATTGCCTCAATAAGTAAATTAAATACTGGATATATAAATAAGAGTTAAAATTTTTTTTTTAAAATCAAGAACGGGGCATCTGTAACAGACTGCATGCATGGCTCAAGGTGCTGTATTGGTAGCGCTCCGGCGATAAGTATTTTGGGAGACGGTACTACATGCCCCTATAAGGGGTCCTTAGCATAAAATCGTAAGGTCTGAAGTAAAGTAATTCTTCTAAGGGTCAGATTACTCTCCCTTGTTCACATGCTGCTGCTGTGACCTGAGCTTCTGCCTTGTTCTTCACCGCATTCTCTGATAAATACCCATCGGGCTTCATAGTGGCGTTTATGTTCACTAATTAATCCCACGCTTTTTAGTACATAGCTTCCGTTTTGCTCTTCAGCAATTTCCTGGTTTTTGAGTAAATTTTTACATGGCTGATTTGTTTGCTTATTGTAGCTCCTTCACTTTCTCATCAACTCACTCCTTCTCGGTGTTTTATCGAGAACGTGCCAGGCTTTGCTTTAGCAATCCAGGTTCTATCCCCATCGCAGATCGTTCTCATATTTTGTACTTCCTCACGCACTTCACAGCCTTACATACATTTATATCTACACTCATATATTGCTACTCATATGTGCATATACATGTATACAGTGGAGAAAACAAGTATCAAGGAGCTCTATGTTGGTCTTACCTGATCATATGACCTTCTCTCATGCCTCCTCTGGATCATGCAGATGGTCATTGGCAAACTTCAAATGGTCCTGGGCATTTGCTGGCATGAGCAAGGGGTTCTGCATTAATCCATGACAGTTAAGTGTGTAACTAATGGCCATCTTTGAGACTGTGGTCTCAGATCTCATTGACCAGGTCCTCCCATGTAGTTCAGGGCTATTTCCTGACCTTTCTCAGAATCATCCTTACCCCACGAGGTGAGACTTTGCATGTAGCCACAGACTGAGTAAGATTGACAGTCATCTTGTGTTTCTTTTATTTCCTAATAATTGTGCAGCTGTGGTGTCTTCTCACCAAGCTGTTGCCTATTGTTCTATAGCCCATAATAGCCTTGTACAGGTCTACAATTTTGTCCCTTTTGTCCTTAGACAGCTCTTTAGTATTGGGCACGGTGGAGAGGTTGGAGTGTAATTGATTGAGTGTGTGGACAGGTGTCTTTTATACAGGTAATGAGTTGGCCTGCCCAGTTGCCAGATTTATTACCAATCAAACATTTATGGGACCTAGATTCAGAAGCCTACAAATGTGCAGGGTCTACAGGCGCAGCTGCAACATATTACTGCAGAATACCATATGCAACCTGTTTGCCTCCGTGCCCACCCATATCTCATCTTACATTCAGGATGGAGGCGACCAGTCTGTCTGTGAAATGAATAAAATGTCCAGTCAGTAAATTAGTACATAGATCATAGTTTCTTTAACTTTGTTGCTGATCAAAAAAGCAGAATCCTACATGCAGTAAAAATATGGGAGCAGTATAGAACATGTTTAAAGAAGAATTGTAAATGCAGGGAAGAGATTTATATGCAAGACCAACGTATTGCCAGGCAGTGGATGTTTTATTTTGCATGCAATTGGTTGAAACTGAATAAATGAAGTCTTTCACTGAAAGTTACTGAAAAGTTACAGCGGACTTTACTTTTTCTCAAGATTTACCTCTACTTAAATCACTACTTTTTAAGTTTCATATTGTTTCACTAGTCTACACACTCATGAGACATATCTTGGCACGTTGACGTTTTCTTTCCGTAACTTCAGTGGCAATATCTGAATGATCAATGGCGAATGTAGTTGTAGGTTTTATTGAGTGTGGTCACCAAAGGGTCAGCAACCCATAATGAACATGAAAGCAAACATATATCAAATAAGTTGTACGTCATACAAACCACAAGGTATGTCATTACCTAAAAGTAGGAAGGCATAATGAGCTTAGCAGTGGCAGTTCAAAAGAAAAGGGCAGTGTCTGTGATTGACATCACTCATACAGATGACTGCTGCAGTATAATAATATTTACAGATGTAAATTATTACAAAATATAAATAAATCAAAACGTTTGGGTCAGTAAGCTGCAGTATTAGTAATAGTAAAGGAGTGGTATCTAGAATCGGGTATTGCCATGCGCAAATTAGAGTCTTAGCCTGGACAATTTGTTGCAGCTCTCCACAGAATCCCAGGGTAGAATTGACTTTTACACCCATGATTTCACTGGCGCAGAGCATCATTTTACTGAGGCACATGTCATAGGTCTGATGATTGCCCTGACACAAGTACAATGGTCACTGGGATATTTTATCATGGGATTTCAATTTTAAATATCCCCAAATATCCATAAGGAGTATATTTAGATATGGACACATATTTAAATGTTATTTTAATTACAGCTTTAAGCAATACTGGCACTCACAAACCCCAAGCAATACTGGCTACTATCTCCCATTTACATTTTACCATTTTTTCTTTTATCCAGAGTGGCAGCAAGTGTTCAACAATAAAACAAGGCAACATACTTGAATAGTCTGAAGGTTGTAAGTCTACGGTGTAATTCTTATTAAACTACAGTGCTGCTTTATAGGTTATAAAATGGCACTGTCAATCTTAAACAAGGACAAATATAAAATGAAGAAATATGTTAACAGAAATACAAAGTCAACATACATAAAAAATGGAATGGAATATGTTATAATAAATGTATGAAAAACTTTCAAAGGAGCAATATCACAATGTACTGATCAACATGATTAGACCCATGAGGCAGACCTCATGCAGATGAGCCTCTAATCAGATCCAATCTTCCTTTCTAAATGGACTCAGTATAGCTTTGGGATTGGTGTGAAACCAAATTGCTCTCTGACATCAATAACCTTTGATAAAGGAACTGAAATGATCCACACAGCATCTGTTTAGGACAAATCACTTGTAATAAATATTAGGAAAACTAATCAGTTACCAAACAATCTCTAGATCAGTTTTCTGGTTCTGGCATCAAAAACAGAACAAGTTTCATACCACTTTCAGACCTGCAGCAAAATCCTAGCAAATCCAATACACTCTGACATGAAAAAAATATCAGGTCGACAGACCATAGACCTGCAGAAGTGCATTTGTTTAGGAAGATAAGCCACCTAAAAATCAATATGCTATGTACTATTGAGCCGTAAATAGTACACAACTAAACTAAGTCAATTATCGTTTATAACTTCATCAGTGATCAATTATCTCGATGGTGCCTCTGGCCTGGCCAAATACTGCACACAGACAACTGGCCATGTCTGAAGTGATCAGCAGCCATGAGCCAGAAATTTGCTGGCCTATGCTCAAGCTATATTATGTACACAATCATATAAATACATACTAATAAAATTTCAATTCGGTTTTCGTTCATCCATGGACCTTACCACCATCATAACTGATGGGGACGTGCAACGCATGTTTAACATTCATTAACGCCCCCCCCTGCATTTAACATGAAATATTGGTTAACCCAGAGCTGTTTCTTTTGCTTCACATAATAATTCATTCTAATTGACTGCTAAGAGAATATACATACCACTGACAGGCCACTGAAAGGCTTAAAGCAACTCAGTAGGCTACTGTAACCTCCTAAATATAGCACTATTCAGAAGATTCAAGATTCAAGCTTGTGGCTTATTTACTTCAAGTAACAACTGTGTGAAATTATAAATATTCTTATTCTTGGCAGAGTGGCATGATGTTGTTACACGTTTAACTAAATAAAAAAGAATAGACAAAATCAAAAATAATGCACTCATAAAGTAAATGTTGATGATAAATTGTGTCGCATTCATTTCATTGTCTTAGGGATTGCAGTGGGTTTTAAAAAAGGCTGATGAATACATGGATTGTTGAATGAGAAATTATCATTGAATTGATCTCTCAAATTGTCATTTCATTAAGGGACTGTTGTAGGTAAAATTAGGTGTTTAACAACCTGTAAAAAAAACAGAATGCTGGAAATGGCATTTAATTCATTACAAACACTGCCAGTGTCCGTGCCCGTGCAAATCCTTTTCACATATTCATCACATTAACTGAATGCACTACAAAGACAATATATTTCATGTTCAAACTGATAAACTTTATTGTTTTTGCAAATATTTACTCATGTGAAATGTGATGCCTGCATTAAAAACTGACATCATGTCGTAACGGATATTACCACATGGGCTCAGAAACACTTCAGAAAACCATTGTTAGTGAACACAGTTCATCACTCCATCTACAAGTGCAAGTTAAAACTCTTCCATGCAAAGCGAAAGCCATATATCAACAACAACCAGAAATGCTGCCGGCTTCTCTGGGCCCGAGCTCATCTGAGATGAACTGACACAAAGTGGAAAAGTGTCCTGTGGTCTGGCGAGTCCAAATTTCAAATTGCTTTTTGTAAATCATGGACGTAATGTCTTCCAAGCCAAAGAGGAAAAGGACCGTTATCAGTGCTAAGCCAGAATCTCTGATGGTATTGAGGTGTGTTAGTGTTAGTGTCAAAACTATCACATCTGTGAAGGCAACATTAATGCTGGAAGGTACATACAGGTTTTGGAGCAACAAATGCTGCCATCCAAATAATGTCTTCAGGGAATTTTATCTAATTTTATCTGTTTATCTCAGCAAGACAATGCCAAGCCACATTCTGCATGTGTTACAACAGCATGGCTTCATAGTAAAAGAGTGTTGGTACTAGACTGGCCTGCAGTTCAGACCTGACTCCCATTAAAAATGTGTAGCGCATTATGAAATGTAAAATACGGCAACAGAAACCCTGAGCTATTGAGCAACTGAAGCTGTACATCAAGCAAAAATGCGAAGGGATTCCACTTACAAAGCTTTAATGATTAGTGTCCTCACTTCATAAAATGCTTATTGAGAGTTGTTATAAGGAAAGGTGATGTAATACAGTGGTAAACTTGGCCCTGTCCCAACTTTTTTGGAACATGTTGCAGGCATCAAATTATAAAAATAAAGTTTTAAACTTTTGAGCATTAAATATCTTGTATTTTTAGTGTATTCAGTTGAAAAGGATTTGCAAATCATCGCATTCTGATTTTATTACTGTTTTACACAACCCCAACTTCATTGGAATTGGGACTTTACTACCTTGTGAGGCTTTATTTCTGTTTCTTAATAGTGATGCTCATTCCACAAGACTTAAGTAAAGTTAAATTATGGATTTTTATTTAAAAGTTGTATTTTCAGTTACAGGTGATGCTGTTATTTATTGTGTATTGTCACTCACCTAGCTGGCTCTCCTATAATCCCCATTATCTCTTGCATGCACACACCAATCCCATCCAAACCTCTGGTTTGCAGTCATTTAATTAATCTCAGTTGTTTTAAATTTCCTCATTACTTCCCATGACATTTAAATCCACTTGATTCATTAATTTATTGCACATTCATGATGCCAAAGCATTTTTTGCTGTGCTTTCTGAAATTTATACAGGTAGTTCATTCATTATTTCAGCAGTATCACCAAAGGATAATTGCCATGCCTCCCACTGAACCTTCATTCTTCCTTTTATTCCCAAAATTTAAATCAAACTCAATTATAAACCGGAAGACTGGAAACCACTAACCATTAAGCTTGCCCTGAAAGAAAAGGAGCACTGACTTCAACTACAGTGCCTTGCGAAAGTATTCACCCCCCTTTACATTTTTCACATTTTGTTACCTCACAACCTGGAATTCAAA
>JAUZST010006336.1:0-14936 GCA_034779995.1 Parotocinclus haroldoi
ACAGAGAGAGAGAGAGAGAGACAGAGAGAGAGAGAGAGAGAGCGAGAGAGAGAGAGACAGAAAGAGAGAGACAGAGAGAGAGAGAGAGAGAGAGAGAGAGAAAGAGAGAAAGGCGGCACATTGTGCTGCAGCCAGATTTGCTCGGCTCATGTCCTCCCCTCTCCCCAATTTGTTTTCCTGGGCGGTGATAAGCCAAGCAATTACCGCTTTATTGATTTTTTATCGCTGCAAATTTGAAGTTAAACCCCCCGCCCTGCCCTCTTTAAGAAAGACATGGGACTGATGATTATGCGCCTCCCAGCCGAGGCCCACACACCCTTCTCCACCCGATTGATTCCAGGGCAGCCTCGTAAATTTCACCCAAACCCGCTCGCTTGGTATGCGGTCCGAAATCGGGGGCGCGTAGCGTTTCTGACCCTAATACAAACGGCAACCTGGAGTAGGGCGCAGGAGTCTCGGGCCTCCCTCACCTGTTTCAGCAACGCTGTAATGTCCGCACCGAGTCTCGTCGTTTCGTGGCGACCTCCCCTTACGCTTGAGCCGCATTCGAAACCCCCGGGGGCTTCGTGCCGCGCCCTTTTGGGCGGCCGGAGAAGCCACGTTTTCAAATGAGACGTGCCAAAAGTCTCTTAAAAGGCCTGAGACTTTTCGGTCGCGCCCTGAGGAGCCAAACGCGCGGGGGACGAATAAAAGGAGCCGAAAAAGAGCAGTGGTTTTCATCAGATTCCGTCTGAACTGGATCCCGGGCCTTGATCGTGATCGTCCTGCCGTTCCGTTTTCCTTCCCAGTTCTGTCTAAGCTGCCTGTTAACGACTTTACCTCCCACGTGGTCCTCGGCTGAGGGTAAATAACGTCGTTACCGAGCGTTATTAGGACTACAAAGCGCGGTTTATCCGAAAAGGCTGTCGTCTGCTCGGCTTCGCGACGCCTCTGCACTTGAACGCGCGGTTTCTGCTGTTGTTCTGTCGGCTTTGCCAATCACGACGTGTTGTTGAAAAGCGGGCAGAAGAAAGGCGGCGGTCGGGCGGCGGAGCGGGGCTTCGTTTCCGTGAGAGTAGGAGCCAGTTTGTATTTACGGTGTGGGAAAACACAGGGGTCCCTCGGGGCTTAGCGTCAGGAGCGGCGTGTGGGCGGCGCTGGGCTCGTTCTCACCTCATCAACAAGTGCACGGTGGTCCCGGGCGCTCGCCTAGGCGGGCAGCTTCTGTGATCGGGTGTCGGCTCGGGGCACGCTGGGGTGAGGGGGTCAGTCGGGGGGCAAATGCAGGCCGCACGTGTTAAACGTCACTCAGCGAGCGGCTCTCTGCCTGGAGCCGTTTCTCCCAGTGCACTTTTCACCCGTCGGGGCTCGTTTGGGTTAACGGAGTACAACGGAGCGCCACGCTGTGCCCGCTCTAGCACCTCGTCGGTCCTGTCTGTAGCCCTCAGGGGTCTCCTTGTCCCTCGCGAGTGGAAGTCGGCCCCAAACTTTTTGGTCTCGGGAGAAGGAGGAGGCCGCGGCGCCGCGGACGGACTGCAGTCCGACGAGAAGGATCTAAACGTTACAGGACTGAAGGTCCTTCTAAGGCCCGCCTCAAACTGGGCAAGCCCAGGACGACAGCGGCAAGGGAAATCCTCGATTGCATTAAGTGATGAGGGATAGACGAAATTATCGGATCAGACAAGTTCGTAGTCAAACGAACGAACGAAATATTGACAGGGATCTTTCGGAATTCTGTTCTTAATTAAACGCATCTCACGTTAAGCTTCTTCCTTCTCGTTAAAATCTGTCGTAAGTGGGGGGTGGGGGTGGGGGTGGGGGGTTCTCTAGAGCAGGTGTTAAACCCAGGTTTTAAAATGCAAACAAGGTCCAAAATTGTAAATAATAACAGAACATCACACACATCACAGAAAGAGTTTCGAGGTGGATTTGAATATTCGCTGCAGCCGAAATGTGAAACAACATTCCGTTTTAATTCGGTAACTTGGTTGATTCTCTTCATCCTCCAGGCTGTAAGAGGGACGGGTTTCCTTTTTAGGGTTGGTTTGTTATAACGTTTAGGCGTTTTCCTTTGCCGCTGTCGTCCCGGGCTTGGCCTGAGACAGCAGAAGATCGAAAAAACGAAGCTGAAAGACGGAGCTGAACGTAACTCCAACATAACTCTAAATACCGAGTAAATTCCCGCTAGTCGCGTCTGCTCAGTAAGTTTCTGCTCGTCTCCACGAACCTGTGATCCGAAGGAAAAGAAAAGGGATCCTTTTTACCGGTTCAAATGGGAACCAGAAATCATTCTCGACTCGTTTAACGCGTAAAATCCCTTCGCAGGAGCCGATAAGTGGGATCGAGATCGCCCCGATCTGACAGATGTTCGAATACGAGGTGTCTTTGCTAAAAGCCATGTGTTCAGAACAGCTGTATCGCATCACGTGTCCGGCCGCTCATTTTTCCAAGAGCTTTCGCCTTATCCCAGCCAGACCGGGGTCTCGGGGGTGGGGGCGGGCATTCCTTAAGCCGCCGGGTCCAAGTGGCGCGCCCAGGCCGGGAAGGGCCGCGCGTAAATCTGAGCCGTTTCCTGGACGTCGTTACGTCAAGGGCTCTTCTCCAATTAAGTAATTAGTTCTGCAATCGAGGAGCCTTTGACCGAAAGCTGCCCTCTCGCCTTCCTTAACTGTGTCAGCTCCGTCCCGGCGCCCGTTCGGGGCTGAGACGGTAGCGGGGGTTGGGGGGGAAGAAGAATCCTGGACGCTGGCCCTGCTCCCAGAGAGAAAGCCGGCCCCCCGAGCCATTATTGGATTTAAGCGGGATTTCCTCACACACGTTTACAAACGGGAATGTGCTGCTGTGATGGCTTACAGGTACGCCCGCCCGTCCCCGGACGGCCCGCTCGCACATGCACAGCTGGCCCTGGTTAAAGCCGCAGACGGGAGACGGCGCAATATCGAAAGGTGTCTCTAAGATGGTGGGGGGGGGGGGTGGAACCTGACGCCTGATGCCGTGGCGTTCTTCGGACACCGGGGGGGGGCGAGGTCGTGCACGTCGTATCTGCCAGGGGAACGGGTTTTGAAGTCGGGCGGCTTGCGTGCCGTGGTTCTCGTTTTAGGATTGCACCCGGGTATTGGTGCGCCTCGTAGGGATTTTCCTCGCCGCTGGCGCCCCAGGCCTGCCCGGAACATCGGGAAAGCGTTTGAGCGTTTTTGCGCAGCCATGTCCTTCAGGTTGGATTTGGGGGGGGGGGATTTAGGCAGGTGACTCGGCTCGGGTCCTTGTGATGAGTGCTGAGCCCTGTGAGAGACAGGCCCAGCACGAGGCCTCGGGTCGGTCGCATTCCCTCCTCACGTTCTCTCTCTCTCTCTCTCTCTCTCTCTTTATTGAGATCTCATTTGTCAAGGCCGGCAGCGGGCGGGTATTAGTTATGCAAATATTGACGTGCCACTTTGGCCTGGTAGCTGTCAATTGAAATCAGCAAATCGATGGCCCTAATAGCTGCTCATTACGCACTTGATGCATTTTCGGATCGCATCGGGAGCTGCCAGCTCGTCTAATCGATACGGTCCAAAACGATTACCTCGTTCACAGGGCGACACCTTATTTTATTCCCTCTCCTTTGTTTAAAGCGTCTCATCCACATCTGTAGATCTAAACAGCACTCCGAGTTTAAGGATTCGCCCATAATACGGGGGCCCGGTTGGCGTTGGGTGGGCCAGGTAACTGCGCGCACGCCCACGCACACACACACACACACACACGCACACACACTCGTTTAGTTCGGTTCTGAATAAATCATTTATTGACTCGGTTTCAAACGTGGTCTGTTTCTGAAGGTGAAATTAGCTACACCTTTCGCCCCGTCGCTCTCCGGAATCCCTCCGGATGGCGCCGTGGGTGAAAATCCCGATCCGGGTCGCTCAAACAGTCCTAAATGGGTCCGATCCGCAAAAAAGTTCGCCTCCTCCGGCTCCCCCAGGCTCGGGCGGCAGGGCCGGACGCGCCCTTTCCTCGCTCGGGTAAACAAGCCGGGCTCTGATGGGACACGCCGAGCTCGTGGGCGGGTGGGTGGGCGGGCGGGTGCCGGGGGGGCGGCTGGGGCGGAATCATTAGGCGGAAAGTTATTGGAAATGCGGCGGGATGGAAAGGAAAGTGCGCGAGAAGCCAGTAATTGCCTTAAAGCTCAGACTACAAAGCCTCGCTCGGGCTTTTACAAGGCCGTTCGGCAACAAAAGGGCCGTAATTTATGAGCTCAGCGTAAAAGAATAGCATAATTGCATTAAAAATTAATGCTAATGAGGCCCGAAATGGGGAAGGTGGTTGTTATGAAAGTTTGTATTCATCTCCTCCGGTTTGAATGATGGGCCGGTGGCCTGATTAATGGCTTAATTTCTATCAATTAGCAGGCAAAAAGATTCTCCACAGAGACACGAGAGGCTCGATTCAGCGTTGAATTACATGTCCGGGTCTGAGGGAGAGGGGGAAAGTGTCTCTGTGTGTGTGTGTGTGTGTGTGTGTGTGTGTGTGTGTGTGTGTGTGCGCAAGGTCCTGAGGTTGAGTAGCGCTTCTTATTCCTCAGTGTATTTATTTCGTTTTTGTTTGCTTTCATCCGGGGTCGTTAAGCCCCGTTTTGCCGCCTTTTCTCGCCTCCTAATTGAAGTTCATGACATTCCGAATCCCCTTCGTTTACGGCCGTTTGTAAACGACCGCCTTACGACGGGCAGGGACTCGGCTTGTGTGTTTATTTATTTGTTCCCGGGCGGCAGCAGGAGCCACCGTGGTCGAGCGTCGGCATCCCCAGGCGTCCCCGAGCGCCGGTTCGGTCTCCCGTCGACGAATTCGCAGACAACGATTTGCCGCGTCGAATCGCCACGAAACACGGCACCGGTCGACCAGCCGCGTTTGCTCGTTGATTCCCGTCCCCGCTTTTAGTCAGGTTCAGGGTCGGCCCCGGTGCCGGCACAGGGCTCGAGGCGAGAGACGGACCTTCTAGTGTCCCGCCACGCACGCAGCGAGAACATGCGAATTCCAAACGTCGTTGCATGCATTGGATGATGAGTACACGGGAGGTTCTCGTAGTGGGCGACAGTCCCAGTCCCAGCCCCAGTCCCAGTCGTGCGCACGAGCCCCGTGACGGGCTGGGACTTTTATGATATGATAATGAAAAGCAGGAGGTCTATAACTAGGTTTGGCTATTTTGGGTCGTTCGTACCTCCGGTCTCGACCTGTGGTTTTAACCCGAGCTCGGACTCACTGTAAGCAGGCCCGGCGCAGGGCATTCGGTTGTTCAACACCGCCCTCTGCTGGCTGTCAGAGGTCAAGCCACGAGCGTTTAAATGGGCCTCTTCCTTTCTTTCTCCTTATTCCTTTGGTGGGAAGGTCGCTTGAGAGACGGCCTGAGCTTTATTTATTTATTTTTGTTTATTTCTGTCGCTCGGCCGTCGCGTAGACTGTAGCTCGTTTTGTTTTTTTTGTTTTTTATAAACGACCGCATTGGATCTCCCATGCCGAGCGCTCGAGCGGAGCTAACGCACCGAGGATGGACCCGGGGCTCTAAATTAATTTCCCGGATAATGTGTCGATATTAAATATCAACTTTGACCTGGCCTTGTGCTGACGGCCTCTCTCTCTCCGGCAGCGCTATTGATTTTCTCCCTGCGTCTGGCCCGTGCCCCCGTCCCCTCCTCCCCTCCCCACCGCCCAAACACACGCACACACACCCACCCCTCTCGCTCTCTCCGAGAGTCCATTATTTTGGATTTTCCTATGAAATACATATCTTTCCCTACTGACATCTGACAAACAGCATATGGAAGTCATTTTATCTACCAATAACGTGTTTGTCAAAAAGCATCAGGCTTTTATGGGATCCTGAGCCGGGGATGGGTTGTCATCGATACGGACGGGCTCCGTCTGCGTTTCGGGTGTGTTTCCATATCCGTTATTAAGCGCACACACACACACACACACACACAGACAGACAGACGGACGTGGAGATTTAATGGTGAAGGGCAGGGGCACCGGCTGCTCGAGGATCCCGGGCCACCTTGGCGCTACGTGTTGCATTTACGTTTACGCCGTGGCCTCGTCAGAGCCGGAGCGAACGTCCCGTTATGATGATGAGTTAAATGGCTGGAAGGAATTCCTCTCGCGATGCTGGGCGACTCGGGGGGGGTCGAGATCGGATAGATCGGAATGTTCGGTGCCTCCTAGATCAAATCGGGAGAAGCGGAACGACGCCGTTATTCTGCCTCGTCGTTAAACTGTTTCCAACCCCTCTTCTCAACAGGAGGTGCGTGAGCTCGCCCCTGTTAATCTGACCCCTTGTTCCTCACCCTCCTTTTTCTTTTTTTCCGCAGAGGAGCTCTCCCTGGCCGAGCAGGTGAGGAGGATAAAGGCCATCGAAGCCATCGAGAGCGACTCCTTTGTTCCCGAGGCTTTCAAATCATCCCGGGACGGCACCAAGGTGCGCTTTTTTCTCTCTCTCTCTCTCTCTTTCTCTCTCTCTCTCTTTCTCTCTCTCTCTCTTCGTCCCTTCTTCCTCACAAGAGCGAAAGGGGAGGCCGAAAAGTCGAGGGTCTCAACCCTCACGCCGAGCACGTTAACGGCCGAGGCCTTAATCATCGTGGCAGCTTTTGAAAAAGGAAATGGAAACCTGCTTTGGTTCATCGTTATGTTACCTAACTCACGTCTGAATGACAGAAAACTAGGACGGGCGAAAGCCGGAAGGTGTCCCGAGGCTTGGCCCCTGCCTGCTTTCTGTCATTCAGCCGTGAATTAGACGTACGTCTTGCTTTAAGGTTCCTTTTTTTATTTTCATTAACCTAAACACAAACACTTCGGCGTGTTCAGCGTAAGACGTCCCTTACGAGTTCCCGAGCGCCCAGGCCGATCGCTGTGGTGCCAGATTTCCTTTCAAGGCGTCACCCGTGTGCCCCTGTGCCTTTTTTAGGTGCCTGAACCCGTGGCAGTCAAGAAGGAGGCGGAGTCTGACGGGACGCCCGCCCAAGAGGACCTGTGCCTGCCCACTGTCATCAAGTACAGCGAGAGCGGCGCGCTCGCCCACCCCAGCGTGAGATATTTCTTCCAAATCCTCGCTCCCTTTTCGCTTTGGACCCCGTGTGAGCGTTAGGGGTCGTGTGCCAACGCCTGCGCGCCCCTCCTGATTCGATCGTAAAAATTCCCTCTAATTTACAGTCCTTTTTTAGGCCGTGTGTGTCCTGCGCGGGCGGGCGGGCGGGCGGACGGGCGGATGCGGAGCGGGTGGCAGCACCTATCCAAAGGCCATTAGCAGACGCCCCAGAGGGAACGCTACAGGCGAAACCGTAACTCGACATAAATGATACACTTATCTCCTCTCCCGCAGCCGCCCCACACCGTCTCTCTCTCACACACACACACACACACACACACACAGAGTGTAGGACGGAGGCGATCATTCTTTCCCCCGCGCAGATTTGATTTCACGCCGTTCGTGTTGTTCGGATGAAAGTAAAGACTGATGAGCGCCGCCGAAGAGGCTCCAACTTCCAAACTTAAAGAACTCATAAGCCCAACTAATGCGGGAATCACTCAAAGCCTGCCTTCACACTGACACCCAAATCAGCGTTATGCATTACGCTGTCATGTGCGCTTAGGATAGCGCACCGCTTACCGACGCCCTCCCTCCCGTCGCCCCGAAATTGAATCAAGCCTCCGAGCGCCTCATATGAGGCAAACTCGGGCAATTAGGGGCCGGCGCTGGCATGAATAAACAATACACGAGAGACGTTGTAATGGCTTTACGCAGACTTCTGATCCACCGGCTCTGCGTGGCCATTAGGAGATTCCGGACAAATCCAGGAAAGTGGATTAAAGCTCTAAATAGATTACCTACTCGTAGGGAATTTCGAATTTCGTCCCAGCGCTGTACCCCGGAATGGGACCGGACGTCTGAACGTGAGCCGGGCTCACTGAACGAGCTTTAATGAGCGGCTCTGAACCTAGCGGCTAGGCTAGGTAGCGTCAGGAGCTTTTCCCGCTTAACGTGAAGCTCAGGTTCAGCACGGGATGGAACATTTAGAGCATTTATATGATTCATTCCAGTCATGGTAAATGACTCTTTAATTAATTTTGTACGTTATAGTAATGCTAAGAGTCGATTCTGCGAATCTCTGATTCAAATTCATGGTAAATGACTCTTTTCTTAAGCTTGTATTTAATGGTAAGGGTGGGAGTCGATTCTCCGAATCTTTAATTCATATTAATGGTAAATGACTCTTTTCTTAAGCTTGTACTTAATGGTAAGGGTGGGAGTCGATTCTCTGAATCTTTAATTCATATTAATGGTAAATGACTCTTTTGTTAAGCTTGTACTTAATGGTAAGGGTGAGAGTCGATTCTCTGAATCTTTAGTTCTAAGTCATGGTAAATGACTCTTTAATTAATTTTGTACATTATAGTAATGCTAAGAGTCGATTCTCCGAATCTCTGACTCTATAATTATATAACGATAAGAGAAAGACGTAATCACTTACGATTCGATACCATTTCAGGGCCATTTAAGTCGGCCTTACTAAGCCCTGTGTGAGGCCAGGACGTGAGGTGTTCAGTCTATTTCGGACGCGCTCTTCAGTGCAGCACAGCGCGGGGGGGGTTTGAAACAACAGCCAGAAATAAGCAGACACTTTTATTTTTAGCCGTCGGCCAAACTATCAATTTTAGCGCAGTATTTATATGCCGTTAGCCCATATCCTTGAAGTCATGCCTGTGTAAATATAGCCGTACCATAATCTGGGGGTGGTTACGACTCCTAATTTGGGATGCTCGTTTGAAGAAATGCTTTTAGGCACCAGTTTTTGCGACATTTAATCTTTATAAAGAATCCCTGTGTAGTTCTGAAGCCGAGCTCCTCCCTGACGCGACGTGGAAGGTGCAGGTAGAGGCAAACTACCTCCCGTAGGTTAAATATATCGTATAGCATTTCGTTTGGTTTCGTCTTGTGGCCTTTGGATGACGGGGAGATGGATTCAGTCTTTGATGCGTTACAGTTTTAGCGCTTTGTATGTACGGCACGCCTTGGACGACCAGCTTTAGTTGGACTTTGACCAATATTAATGCACAGTGTTATGGTGACACCTGCTGGAGAGCCTCGGAACAGCACCTCAGAGATTTCTGACCGAACCGATCGCTCTGATTCTCGTTGCAGTTATTCATGGACAAAGAGGAGGCCGAGAAGATGTGGTTGAAACGACTGCTGGCCCTGCGCCAGGAGAGGCTCATGGGAAGTCCCGTACCCTGACCCGAACCCCTCGGCGTAACGAAGACCTGAAACGTCGCTCGTGTCCCTTTTTGAGGAGTGTCGATCATTGAACTGCGGAACGCTTTGTGCAACGCCACGGGACGCCCGAGCCCCTAAAGGGTCCCCTTTCACCTTTCTGTTTCTGTTCTGAGTCGCCCCGACGTCTCTAAAATCCTAATCCTGTGTTCTAAGCCTTTGTTTTATTGGATTGCCTTTTTTTTCAGAATTAAAAACCTGCTGTTTCTTTCCTGCCGACCCTGAGTTCCTTTTCGTACGCTAAAAAGCGGGGTTTGCGAGAGGTTCGCCGCGCGCCCTTGAGCCCTGTTTTCGCACGGGCCCTCTGCGGGGACACGCGTCCAAATGCGGACGTTTCAGGGTAAAGCCTAAAAATAGGCGGAGAGGTCGTCAATGAGCTTCGTGCGCCAGAGCGGCCTGATGTTTCGTCCAACCTGAACCGATTTAACCCCCTAGCCGTTTATGCAGCGTCGTTGTTGTACGGTAATGACGTCATTCTATTCATTTCTATTCATTTCCTGTGCTCGCAAGCCTTAACAGATAGGATTAGGGAATCAAAGTCCTCCCGCGCGGCTTCATTTACGCTTCAATCTGCCAAAAGGTTTCAGGTTTTCAAAATAAATGAATAAAATAAATGCAGCGACCCAGTGGGAATCTGTCTGGAAAAAGTCCTGGAGCTGCGAAGTCAGGATGCGAGCTTTTGCTCTGGAGGTTTATACGCCTAAAATGCGATGCCGGTTCGGTGTAGAGCACACCCGAGACGGACCCTGCAGTGATATATCGCACTTCACAAGGTAACGCAGCTTGCTGTTGAAGCGTACTGGCTGTTACGTCGTGTTTTTTAAATAACTAATAACTGTTCTGTTTCAGTCCAACGCTGAATTTCTTCAATTCCTACGTTGCTCACCGGTGCCCGGCCTCGCTTCCGCTGTTCTGGTCCAATCCCGGACGTCGTTATGTCATCTAGTGGACGAGCAGCAGCAGGTGAACGACTCCGTGTTGTTGTTGTTGTGGTTTTATTTGCTGATAGTGAACATCGGGATCGGTACATCTTTTACGTAACTGTTCTTAAACTATGACCCTTTGCGGACGTGATTCATGCTTCTCAAAGCTGCCGCTGTGTCCCGTGTCAGGCCGTCAGACGTCCGAGTGTCCGATGACAGGTCTGACTCGTGCCTGCACGCTTCTCCCACATCCTTCATGCCCCCTTAAGAAGACGACTGGACGACTGATGGCGACTGGACCTGGTCCGAAGTTCGTTTGAGAGGTTTTATTTTGTTGTCATGGAAAGGATTTGTCTTTACATGCTCAGGTTATGTTCTGATTTTAGAGTTTAAGTACGTTTTTTTTTAAACGTTGGACCTGTTTATGCTTGTTTTTCTAGCTGGAAAGAAGAGCTTTTGTTGTTCTAGCCATTGTTTCGTTCATGGGTTTAACCAGGACGGAGCCGATCCCAGTATTCTTAGGATTCAGACTCGAGCCCGTGTCGCTCACAGGTTTGGGTAATAGGTGCCGTAGTTACCGTAGTACCACCCCAGTGCCCCTAGCTGTGTTTTAATCGTTTATTTACCTGTAATGAGGTTTAAATTAAGTTCTTCGTTCTGGCCGTTCATTCGCGCACATTTGAAAACGTACGGGACGGAAACGAAAATGCGTCGTACGTGTTCGTTTGCGTATTAGCTGAACTTCGTCGTCGTTGAACAGTAGCCTATATAAGGCCAGGAGTTCGTGAAAACCGCCTATTGCGATAATATTATACTATTACTATATCTGTAAGTTAATTCCTGGCATATATTTAGTGGCGTGTACTTAGGAACGGGGTCGAAAAGCCGTCAAACAAGCGGCCCCAGTCTAGGCTAGGTCAGATTTTTCCAGAAGAAAAGACCGTCACTCCGTTTCCATGGTAGCAGATACGCATAAGTAAGTCGTTCGAGAAGCGGCAGGGGGCAGCAGCCGTTAATAGCCAGCCAATCCGGAGCCGAGGATCACGTCACGTGACTCCCTCACTGCCCACAGGAGCGTATTAATGTAAAGAAGAGAAGCCGTAATTGCATAGGAGATAAGGGAGCAGCGCGAGAGCACGAAGGGCGCTTAATTGTGGTGGTTTGTTTTTTTATTTTTTTTTTATTTTTCAAAGCTTCGTGTCAGTCTTAAACGGTGGAAATGTTCAACAGCCTTCGTAGAGATTTCGAAGAAGACTCCTTTTTCTCGTGAGTTCACTCATTTGTTTATCTATTAATGCCCCGGCTTCTACGCACCGTATGGTTGTTTACTTTTTTTTTTTTTTTTAAACGAGGTATATCTGTATTTGTTTGTTTATTATTGTAATTGAATGCCATGTCCTGACTTTGACCCGTATTGTCGCTTGTATTTCAGCACCTGTTGCCTGTCACTAGTGACAAACAAACAAGCAACCGGTTCACTTCGCTCCCAAACAGAAGTTTATTTTAATTCATGTCTTTTTTTCTAAAAATAGAATCAGTTCGTTCGTCACTAATCACGACCACTAACGGACTCGTCCTAGTGAGCTGAGCTAGACTTTATTGCGTATTTATTTATGATTTGTTACTGAGGCAAAGTTTCCCGAGTGACCGGGAAACCGTTACTCTGACGGGTCTAACTGACTCTGTTTTTACATTCAGTTCTAATGAGGGTGTCCGGACTGCCGTTACGACCCCGTCCGCGCCGAATTGCGGTGCCAGGCTATGAATACTAGGCTTTATTTTAAATATATCTGTCCGAATGTGAGAACGTAAGGTCTTGGAGTGGGGGGGGGGGAGTGTCCTATAGTGGGCTTTTTGGTCGTTAGTTTGGGCCGTGAAGTCTTTGTTTTGCTATTTAAAACAGTAAAGTTTGTGAATACGGGGCTCGTGGGTAAACAAAGAGGTTTTGGATCTGATAAAGGATCGAAATCTGTAAAGATCCCTGCTCAGATGGACGCTGGACTTTTTGGGCCGTCCTTTATGCACGTTACGTTAATTAACGTTTGTCCTCAGGGCCAGGACTTTTAGATGATCCGTATCGGTCCGTTCCTATCGGGACTACGCCCGTGCGACAATTATAACCATGCTGTTCTGGCACTGCTTGCGCACCCCGGGGGGGCTCGAGGGGGTTTCCGTCTCTCCCAGAGTCCTCGCCTACCTCCGTTAGAACGGTGGTCTCGTTAACGCAAGCGCGTCTTCCTCTCTCCTCCCCTCAGAGATCCATTCCAGGCGCACAGGGAGCGCATGCACCATATGATGAGGGGCTTTTCGGATCCCTTTGGCCACAGCTTAATGCCCGGGGTTACGGACGGTCAGGACGTGGGACGCGGAGGACGAGGCCGGCAGAGCAGCGCTGTAGCCCTACGTGCCGATCCCAGAGTGAGTATGTGCTATTTCATTCGGGGGACCTGACGTTACGGCGGCACCTAGCGTGGCTCGTTAGACCCCCACCCACCCAAAAAAAGAAACCTGTCACGACTGTTGTCTTCGGTCCCCACGCATTCTCCCAGCTGTCGAGCCGCCTGGCCGTTTTGAACGTAGCAGGCGTCACGATCACAATGCGGGCTCCGTGGGGAGTTCCCCGGTTTATCGGGTTGGAAAATTGCCACCGTGTAACCCGAGGCCCTTTACCGGCTAAGGGCTTAGAGCGAGAAGAGGTGGGTACAGAAGGGGTGCCGGGGCGGGAGCATGTCCTCATCGGTCCTCGAGGAGCTATGTTTAGTCCGAAAGGTTATTTTTAGCTGGACGGACACGCAGAGCACCCACATGCTCGCTCTTCTGTCACGGTAGGGACTTTTCTTTGGCATAACAGGCACTTTCAGGACGGAGGAACTTCCTGGTAGTTCTTGGAACTAGTGTTCGGGGCCGACTCGTGCCAGTTCGAGGTCATCGTGGGCGCCCGCTGATGCCTGCGCTTTGGGTCCTGGGTTCAGTCCGGGTACTCCGGGTTATGTGTGTGTGTGTGTGTGTGTGTGTGTATATATATACAGTAAACAAAACACATCAAAGGGAAGAAGAGAGATCAAACAGATCCAGATCGTTCCCTAGCGGACCCCCTTTATCACCCGTTCCCCGTCAGCCCCGAGCACCCCCACGGCCGCGCGTTCGTACCGCAGGAACTGGGGACGATTGTAGTTCCTAGGACGCCGGGTATAGGGACTTGTACCCTCTTAGTTCAGGGCAGGTCATTTTCTCAGGGCGCAGGAATCCCGGGTGACCCAGGAGAACGGCGATCGGTCCAGACCTAGGCAGGCGAACACGGCTTTCCTACTGTCAGGGCGAACCCAAACCATTGTTAGCATTCGGCTAGAACCCGAGTCCCTGGCACCGCGTACCCGCGTAACCCCCGAGGGTGTTGGTGAAGTCGGCACTACCCGCACCCCACACACATGCCTTGGCATCCTCATAGGACATCAGCTTTCGTACACGGATCCCACCAGTGATCTCAAGTAGCATCAGGAATGCCTCAAGGGATTTTCCTGCAGCTCTCGCACACACGCACACATGCACACACACGCGCACACACACACACACACGCACGAGAGCTGTCACAGTCGAGTGAGTGGAATCGAGTCCACCACTTCATAAGAGCCATACAGCGTCAGGAATTCGCGTCTCTCTCCAGAACCTTCTCCACTTTCAGTCCAGAATAGACTCGGCCCTGTAACTCGGCGGGGCACGAACGGGTCACGACCTCAGTCGGCACGCTGGCACACGCCCAGCCCCCGGCTGGAACGGTTAGTCCTTCGCTTGCTCCCGGGCGTTGATCGCTTTGCGGCAGAGCGACCTCTCGGAGGCGCTGATGAAGCCCTGTATAACGAGTTGAGAGAAAAACGGATCGGAATGCCAGGATAATCCGCGGTGACAGACGCCAATTTTACCAGAGGGGGACAGTGGACCCGCTTAGCCCTCTGCACCGTTCCCAGCTGCTTGTACCACGCTCTGCCTTCCTACGCTCCGGATTCAGACCTTAATTACACCTTAGGGTCGCAAGCCCCATAGTCCGAATCTGACATAGACCCATTGGCACCCTTTTTTACCTGCTGTGTGAAGGCAGCCTAGTCGTACAGGTCCAGTCCAGCCCTACGCCCGGACTATGCATGCAGCCATGTTCTTTAAAAGCAGAATTCACATCCAGTAACTGATCGTGTCCTGGCAGGACACGGACGTCTTCAGGAACCCTTTCGCCATGATGGACAACATGATGGCAGGCATGAGGAGCAGAATGGAGGACATGCACCGAAACTTTGTGAGTCCAGCTGCTTAGGTCCTCCCGCGTTTCTACGTTCTAACACCTGAGCACAGGGTGCCGAACCGTGCAGTAAAACATGCGTGCCGTTTCAGGACAACATGTCCACCGAGCCCAACGCCCACGCCTTCAGTTCCTCCTCCGTTATGACTTACTCGAAGGTAGGAGACCAGCCGGCCAAGGTGTTCCAGGCCTCGTCCCAGACGCGTCATGCCCCCGGAGGGGTGAGTATTCCGAAATAGTCCCGGGATCACAGTTCAGTCTTCCTAAGCATTTAGGAATGTAATTTCAGTTGTGTAGTTGATACATAAACTTTATTATTATCCTCTAAACCAGAAAGCACCTTATTCAAAGGGGTGGGGGGGGGGGGTCTGGACCCTCTGGTTAGACTGGGGTTAGTAAGCTCTGGACCCTCTGGTTAGACTGGGGTTAGTAAGCTCTGGAC
>JAUZST010006337.1:0-14935 GCA_034779995.1 Parotocinclus haroldoi
TTGAAGAGCTCTGTCTTCAGGAGTTTCTTAAAGATAGCGAGAGATTCTCCTGATCTGCTAGTGGAAGGGAGTTTGTTAAACCATTGTGGAACTCTGTCGCCTGTCGTCAAAGACACACACACAAGTCAATGCCAATTTAGAGACACCAATTGACCTAACACGCACGTCTTTGGACTGTGGGAGGAAACCGGAGTACCCGGAGTAAACCCACGCAGGCACCGGGAGGACATGCAGACTCCACACAGAAAGGACCCAGGCCGCCCCGCCCTGGGATCGAACCCGGGACCTCCTTGCATCTTCTGTTGTTGCTGTTGAAGGTTATTAGCTGTTTACAGGGGCAGCTGTAGAGAGAGACTTACAAAAGGGCTTTAAGGCATCAGTAACATCACCTGTTCCTAATAATTAGGAATCTAATAATAAAGGATAAGGAAAGGGAAAGGTTTCTTGAAGAAGGAGAAAGAGAAGGTTTCGGGGTTTAGTTGAGGTTAGCGTGGAATAAATTGGGTTTTTTTTTTAAGAACAATAATAAGCAATGAACATGAGAATCCGTAGAAGCTATGAAGTAAAACGCTTGCCATAACATCACACCTCAGCCGTGGTGGACAGGAACGAAGTCAACATAATACTCGTTACGATACTCAAGTAGGTTTTTTTGTTTGTCTGGACTGCAGAAGCAGGGTTTAACACACACACATACACTTGGGTTATGAACTTGATTTGATCTGTTGGACTGGTTAATGACGTTCTGTTACGAGATCGGTGTGGGTAGAATAGCACTAAGAAAAGTCTTTTTGCCTAAAAGGAGTTGATTAAGCAAGGGTTGAGGACGTGCTCATGGACAGAGAAGGACGCTTCTCCTAAAAGAGCTAGGGTGGCACGGCAGTCTGACACGCTGCCCACTACTCCAGGGTTCGAGTCCTGGTGCTCGCTTCTGGCCACGTTGGGCATCACGTCTGTCTGAGGGAGGGCACATCAGCTGGGGGATAATTCCCTGGCATTGGACGAGCGATCCCCGCTCAGCCCGCCCCGGGTTAAGAGGTTTAAAAAAAGAGTTAGACAACACTAAGTTTCCCCTTGCTGCCACTCCAGGCAAACTGAGCACCACATGGGCACGATTCAAAGTGCCCCTGCCCAGCGCTGCGGCCCTGCCCAGGGTAAGCGTGGTGAGGCATCGTTAGGAAGCTGACCCACACTATATTAACTCGGTTTCTCACTTTGGGGATTTTTGCCTGCTTTTCCATAAACGTCGTGTGACCGGGGCCGTTCAGGCTTTGGTCTAGGACTGCGTATGAATGTAATTTGTCTTCATATAGCTTTCCGTTTCACCGCCCTCCTTATGACTCGCACTCAGTCGCGTTCACGTTTCACTACCTGCAGGACGAGGGAGATGGCGCCCGCCTACGTCGACCTGCCAGCCTGGGGGGCAGCGAATCTACCAGGGCTTGCAGTCCTCTCGGTGCTCGTCCTCTTCGTCCTCTCCATCACACTCCTCGTTCTGTGTACGGCCTGTCAGAGGTGAGGAGTTGCTCCACCTAACATTTCAGTCATACCCTGAACGTGAGCTGGCCGAGCTTCGTTCACGCTTGGGGGCTGTCGTTCGTTCGCCGCAAACATTCCAGAAACAACACCAGCCAGTTTTTCAGCTGCAGGAATTTCCCCAGTCGAACCAGATTACAGACACAGGGCTAGATCCTTTCGTACTGCCACACGCCACACCTGCCCGGTGCTGTACAGAAGAAAAACAATCAATAACGAATAAAACAATAATACAATTCATAATAATAATATTAATAGTACAGTACAGAAATGAACAATAATACAAGTACAAATCAGAAAAGGATATAAAGTGCACATTTTTGATTTCTCCATAAACAAGCAGCAGCGGTATGAGGGGTTCTCTGAATGTGACCCATCTATAGACTGGTATAGAATCGGATTACCATCTTTGGCTTGCACAGAGCATCGACCTCAACGCCTTCAGACACCTGGAATGCTATAAGTGAGCCAACAGTAAGCAGAAGCTGATCTCACAGTCAAGTTCCAAATTCTAGTGGATCGCCCTTTTATTACAGCAGAGGCAATATCCATACAAAGACCCATGTTTTGGATATTTTTTTGCGTGTCCACAAACTTTTGTCTACACGCATCGTATCGTCCGTTGCTGCATAATAAAAACGGTTGTAATTGCAGCAAATCAGCCACCAGAGGGCAGTCAAGCACGCTTAGGAGCTCCATCTTAAGACTTTTCATTAAAAAACTTATATAAAATCGAACCAGCAGAGGGCGGCAAAGCTTTGAGGTTCTGTGATACGTAACGAGAACGATATAATTATAATTGAGGGATATATATATTTTTTTAAATCACCGTTGATCTCACAATGAAACAGAATCGATTGCTCTGGTAAATGATCTTACTGGAGTCTGAAGTGAACACGCGCTCTCTGTGCTCTTTTGCAGGCAAAGGTTCGAGCTGGATCACGCCGCTCGGGTGGAAAGGAATTCCTCCGCTTTGGTCCGAGTGGTAAAAATAAAATGCTTTTCCAAAATAAACTTGGCCGGTTCCTTTTTAAAGAGGCGCAGGTCTTCTCCTGAACATTTCTCTCCCATGCCTAATGCATCCCACAGGCTAACGTGCCGCTCCAAGCAGATAAATAAACCTTATTTATTATTATTTCTTATAATCAGCCTTAACGACATCATAAGATGGCATCACTAATCACTATGAGTTGATTGTAGAATTATGTAAAGTTATTTAGCCAAGGTCTAGACCGTACTCATTGCCTACCCGCGCATGTAACATCACACACACACACACACACACACACACACACACACACAGGGATGATGATTCGTAAGTGTTTGCTGTGGGAGACATGTCTGTTTGTGTGTCTGTATAAATCCTGTGTAAATGTCTAAACTGTCCCGGACAGGTACCTCTGGAGAGAGCTGGAGAGGGCAGAGATAATCCCACCATGAACGCTGAAAGGAGTGAGCCACATTCACACCTCCACTTACTATATGGCCAAAACTATGTGGACGCCCCTTCGCATTTGTGATCCCACAGCCCAAAGACACGCGCTCGGTGCCACCTCAGTGTCTGGGTGTGAGGGACTGAATTCATGACTGGGGAAAGTAGCTTTTCGCTGAGGGATTAACTGGAAAATAGCTGCGAATGAAAGAATGTAGAAGTCTGTGCTTGGATATTGGCAACCCTGAGAGAAAGAAGACGACGTTTGGCCACGTTGTGAGCAACGCCTGCAAAGATGAAGTAAGACAGCGGCTTATGCTGATGCATTCCAAGGACAGCATCATGAAACTCTTTATGATGCAGTCTGTATGCCAACAGACAGATTACTGACCCTATTAAGGACCAGTGCCTGTCAGCGTGAATAAGATCACTCTTACACATGGAGAGCAGTAAACTCACATTCAACGGAAGCGCAGATTTAACCTTTTTAATCACTTAAACACATTCAGAAATTCCGTTAAAACGCACCCTCTCATCCAGCCAGGGTCAAGGGAGAGCCAGCGCCCAGCCGGCGGCACAGGGTGTAGGGCAGGAACAACCCTAAACGGAGTGCCAATCCATTGTAGAGCACACAAACCCCAACGTTCACACTAAGGGCACTTTGGAAACACCAATTAACCTAACAGGAAGGTGGAATGTGGGAGGAAAAGTGGAGTAAAGCCACACAGACGTGGGGAGAACATGCAAACTTCACACAGGCAGAGCCCAGGGTTGACACAGTAAATCCACCCGACCGAGCGGGCCGTTGAGTTGCTCGTCTTGGACGTCCGCAAACTTTTGGCCATACGGTACAATCTGTGCACACGTTTTTAAATTTTCTGACCAAACGCTTACGCCTTATTGGGTTTTTTTTTCCCCTTCACCAGATTACACGGTGCTTCCTGAGGATCTGGCTGCAGTGCTCGGCCCAAATCATGAGCTCAGGCCCTGGCGGAATCACACCCTAGGTAGGTTTCCTTTCTTTAATAGCGAGAGAAAAGTCTCTGAGGGTTTACTCCGGGTACTCCGGTTTCCTCCCACAGTCCAAACTTTAATTGGTGTCACTACAGTGACCCTTAGCGCGCCCTACGATGGATTGGAACCCCGTCTAGGGTTGTTCCTGCCCTTGTGCCCAGAGTTGCCAGGTGGCCTGGATTAAGCGGCAGATAATGGATGGATCGAATAACATAAGGACCATATATAACACGTTGTCCACTGACCTTCGTTCTTTGCCTTTTCTTGGCTGCTACCTGATCAAGCTTTATCGGACGGCAAAAGTGTCCACTTGGCATCCCGGTGAAGCTCCCAGATTCTGCTATTGCTCAGGTTTAATACTCTGTAGCATCTATAGAAGATGTTTTCCCTTTTTTTTTTTCTTTTTTTTTTCAAAATGCCGGTACGTTTCCTTTCGTTTCTGGCTGTATTCTAACGATTCGTTCCCTGCAGAGATTCTGATCACTTCATTTTGATTAAGCAGAGGCCAAACCGTCGCACGAGGCTGCACTTCTTTAAGGAATACTCTAACTCAGAGATCACCTCGGTAACCTGAAGTATATTTAATTCCCTGGCAGGGTTTGTTCACCGTCTTTCTGCACCGAGCAATAATGGAACGCCTTTTTTCCTTTAAATACTTTACCCCAAGTGCAGTTAATCTACAAATGTTGAAATTATGAAAGGTTTCAAGCGGCTCGCAAAAGGTGTCATACGCTGCTTCCATACAAACACTGGCTTAATAATTAAGAGAGACGTTCTTGGCCATGTCCATTTTCAGCAGGATAAATCATTTTTGTGTCAATCCGTGTTGTTAATCACAAAAACACCTTTGGCTGGACATGTTACGGAACGTGGGCTTCTCACAAACACTTACTGGCTGCCTTAACGATGGCATTTCTTCTTCGCGTTTGCATTCGCACATTTCTAAACACAGGACAGAAATGGAACGTGAAATCTGGACACGTTTCCGAGTTTCCAGATGATACAACAGTGTTTCTGTAAAGTCTCGCGACTCGACTGTTCTGTTAATGGTTCCTTATAATTGGCAGAAAATCCTAGCTCAAGTTACAGTAAACACGATCGCAAAGCAGCTCCACAAAGACGCCGAGTCTGCACCCCCGAACGAGGCGAGGAAAAACTCTCCGAAGGGGCACAAGGAAGACACTTTGAGATAAAAAGATTAAGTCCTTAAGAGACCGAACATAAAGAACGTACGATGCAGCAGATGTTCAGAATCGCTAAAGCGCAAGACTTAAGGCTGCGGGTGAGTTTTAGGGACACAATACAGGCCATACTGATGACATGCTTGTCTTTCAGCCCCAGCGGTCTGAGGTTAGAAGATGAAATTCTGGAATATTGTCTCTGGTTTGCTTTTTTTATTTTTTATTTTTTACGGTCTGGCTGCTCAAGTGAGCTTTCGAAAAACTAGCAGACTTTAAACTTTCTTGTGCATTTCTGATGCTCATATGAGACACATTATGAGGCTCTAAAACAGCACGCCCCACGATATTAATCCCCCCCCCCTCCATGCTGTTCAGTTCACTAACCGACTAGGAATGAATAACAAACTGAAAACGAAGCCTGAAAATTCAAAGACCGAGACGAGCGAGTGCGTAACGTAACGTAATTACGTGATTAATAAGCAGGTAGGTGCCGCCTTACGTCCGCATTACATTCCCCGAAACAGGGCATTGGCCGGAATGGTTGTTCACCAGACAGCACCATAGTCACGGGCTTTGGGTTGCCAGATCCCAGGATGGAAGCAAGCAAGAAGTTAAAAAAGAAGCAAATTGGCTGAAGAAAAGCCCCAGACACACGACCTACTACAATATTTGCAAGGGACTTTACAGAAAAATAATCCCAAAGTCACTTAGAATAAGCAGAAGTGGTAACCGTGAGCACAACCGACAGACTTCTGCTCTTAAACTCCCGCCTCTGCTCGTGGATCTGCACCGTTGATGCACCGGTGTTGAGGAGAAAAGCGAACAGGTGAAACGACTGCCGACGATGTCCATTTCTTATTATAACCTTTATTAGTATATTATAACTTAATGCTATTATTTATTTCTAAATTATATTAGAACTGCTAAGACCTAGAGAACAGACGATGATTCAGATAGACAGACCATTTGCCTCTACCTGCACCTCCCACTTGGTTTCTATCAGAAGGAAGCCACACTTACACATCCAGGGCTTCATCTTGAGATCAGTTAGTCACGAAACACAGCGTGGAACAACAGAGGAGATTTGAGGATTCACATTATGGGATCCTAAACTCAAAATTGCTGCGGAGGCACCCCAGGTCTGTGTCACATGACCGCTGGCTCTGTCCTCTGACGAATGAAGTTCTGAACACACTCCCATGAACGACAGACAGACCTCGGCTTGCCAGAGGGGCCGTCAGGTAGAGCAATGGTTCCCAGTTTGCATCCCACCTCTGCCCCAGTCTAGTCTAGAAGGGGATACTGGCACCGGTTGAGCCCAGGTATGAATTTGAAGTGTGTATATAGGTGGCATTTCTCGCTCCTGCTGCTGTAATAAGCGAGATCAGTAAAATCATCAGAGGCTTTGAGGATGCCAGAGTGAGGTAGCTCTTACAGAATGGATATTCGTTATCTGCAACTGTCCTGATGTGGAAAGGTGCAATAGAGGACATGACGTAATTCTGCTTTGTTTCCTGCAGAACGCAACCCAGAGAGGCAGGTGAACGGCATAGTAACGGCGAGCCCTTAGGAGGTTTAATGTCAGGTATGAGCACTGATTTACATCCCTTCTTTTCCATATCTGTTCTCATATCATAACAATCAGCAAAATTCTATATGCAATTCGATTTGACATCGATTTTGATGATCTATAAAGCTTCTGTTGGTTGCCAGGCACCAAAAACTGGGCCTGTGGTAGCCTAGCGGTTAAGATACTGGACTCTGGACCTCATGGTCCAGGGTTCAAACCCAGCTCCGCCAAAGCTGCCACAGTTGGGTCCTTAAGCAAGGCCCTTAACCCACAATGGCTTGGATTGTAAGACTGTATAAGTTGTAAGTGGCTCTGGATAAGGGCGTCTGCTAAATGCCGTAAACGTAAATGTAAAAACTCACCAAACGCTCACGTACCCAACAGGCGACAGAAGTTATGCGACTCCAACCCAGCTCTAATCCCATGACCCCGGTCATGGTCGAAGGCTCAAATTCTGTCCACGCCACCTGATGTTGATTATAATAAACACAAAACAAATTGTTTCACCATATGAAGATGGCTGAGGCCTGATTGGAGGATCAGACAGCAGTGACTGATGACATAGTCTAAGCGGACGAAGAGAAGAATGGACCAGAGATCTTGTGAATAAGGGATGAACTGATACACGAATGAATCCATTTGCCTCAGAAAACTTAAACCGGATAGACGTAACGCCATCAAGCACCATGCCGGCGGTGCTAACATCGAGGCCATCTATGCCAGTGTGCCACGTGGATCTGACACACAGGAACCACCTCCACCTTTGGCAGTGAGAAGCTGAAGAACCCAAAAGGCTCAAAGAATCATCTGGGAAAATCAACAGAATTCAAAGTTTAGTTTAAATCCATATCAAATTCAAGTAAAATAAATAATCGAAGCCTATGGGGTCATCCAGACGTCCGGATCCGGGCAGAAACGAACAACGAAATGAAGAGAAATGATCCTATTTAAAGCACAGATGTGTGTGTAGGTGTGTACAGATGCACTCTTACACTGATCCACTTTTCCAGTTGCCAAAAGATGCTCCGTGAACACGAGGCGTTTTTTTCCACCTTTTTAAACGTAAATTCTTCAGTGTCCTGCAATTAAAAGTTGCCTCACTGCTGAAAATGGGATACGCGTCTGTGAGCGTGATGTACGACTGCACCCTCTGGTGTTCAAAAAATGCAACTGCAGTCGACGGAGCGATTAAAATAAGAATGCATAATCCGACAGCAACGTCCCATTACGGCGTCGCGAGGCATCGTTACACCCTAATACAGATCCTTTTCAAATCAGCCCGATTTATGAACTAGCTACTTCTAAAACTCTAAGAAAGAAAGGCAAAGTCGTCTAAAATATTTGGTCAAAGGTTTTGGGTGTGATTTTATCTGATAACCGGTGTCGGGAATGTAACGTCTTTACAAGGTCTATCGAAAGAAAATGTAGTTCCCTGCATTAAAAAGTATTTTACCTATGTTTAAACAGCACGTTGTGTATTTTGTATTCAAATCTGACCCCGGGCGGTGTGACAGTGAGGGTCGAGCTTCCGAAATGCTGGACGGAAATGGGTGACATAATTATGGGTAATATTAAATAATAGAGATGAATAAAGAGGGTTTAGTTCCAGGCCATATTACAGAATCTCTTTATAAAGCTACACTTTGTGATCAGTTGCAATAAACGGTTCATAAACGGTGACACAGGCTTTAAATGAATGAGGAGGCTGTCAGTATGCCATGTTTGTGTTTTATGTTCAAACATGTAATGCAGAATGTCGAAGAAAATTGAAATAAATCAGTAAATCCACGTGTTTGTGTCGTTACCATTCCATTCAAGAGTATGGATAATACATTATATTTGGCAAATGTGAAGAAAAAAAAAAAACAACCCGAAAGTATTACCTTTATTGTTTGTGGAATACATTTTTAAATAAAAGTTCCAGCATTTTAACTTTATTCTCGAAATGCTACAAACTTTGTTTTTGTAATATTATGACTTTACTTTACTCTACTCAGTGTTTAATGTCTCGCGGAACGTCCCGAAAATGGAAATCAATCAGCAGGTCCATGTGTTTTCATCATTACCACAACGGCGCTTGTTCTGTACTGCTCCCAAAAATTAGGGGACAATTTAAAACGACGTATCCCATAATGAAATATCGCCTCCTTTCCGTGAGCAGTGCACAACCCCAATTCCATCAAGTTGGGACGTTGTGTAAAACATGAATAAAAACAGAATGGGATGATTTGCAAATCATTTTCAACCCATACTCAATTGAACGCACTAACAAAGACAAGATATTTAATGTTCAAACCGATAAACTTTCGTGTTTTTGGGGGCAAATATGAAATAATATCATCAAAGGACTAAGAGAATTTGGAGAAATCCCTGCAAGTAAGCGGCGGTCCAGATCAGTCCCCCCCGTCCCAACTTCTTTGGAATGCGCTGCAGGCATCGAATTAAAAAAAAAAAAAACAATCATGCTTATCGTTTGAACAATAAATATCTTGTCTTTGTAGTGGATTCGATTGAATACGGGCTGAAAAAGATTTGCAAATCACCGTATTCTGTTTTTGTTCATGTTTTACAATGTCCTAACTCCATTGGAATTGGGGTCGCATTAAAGCCTATGATGATACAGCATATTTGGCAAATTGGAGTAAAACGAATTATTATTTTTTTCGTATGCATGTATTGGCACTGGACCTTAGTCCTGACGGTGCCCCCCGGCCAGGTTAAACTTCACACAGTCACAACCGTTTCTGTGGGCGGTAAGGATCGCCTGGATCATTCTACAGACGCGTTCCCATCCGCGGTGCAGTTCTGCCCCCGCCCCGCGGATTCCAGGATAATAATACCCTGTACCAAGATAAACAAGATTAAGACGAGGGTGGAAATATATGAAATTATTATTTGCGTCATTATTGGTGGCGCAGTCTGTCTGAACCTTTTGCTTGGCTCTACAGCTCTGCTACAAAGAAATAATTCTTCCAAAACATTAAAACTTCCTTTATCATCTTTATTGTAAAGACTATACTATTATCTTATAGCCTTCGACTCTGGCGAAGATAATAATTAATTCATTAAATGCATACGTTCACCTTATTGAAATGAATGAATGAATGAATGAATATTCATAGTTGATATTCTGCTAATTCTTTATTTAAGTTGTAAAGGTCGCTACGCTTTGTAGTTCTAGAATTACAGACTGTTGTTTCCCCGCATCCCTTTTTTCGTCCCCTTTACCCTGTTCTGTAATGGTCAGGACCCCCACAGGACCGCCACCGACCAGGTACTGTTTGGGAGGTGGACCATTCGGGTGTGTGTTGTGCTGGTACAAGCGGATCGGACACAGCAGTGCTGCTGGAGTTTTAAACACCCAAGTGTCATTTTTGGACCGGAAAGAATCCACCAAGCAAAAATATCCAGCCGCCGGCATCCCGTGAGCCCGGATGAAGGATTAGAGGACGACCAGCACGAACTGAGTGAACACAGTGTTTAAAAACTCCAGCAGCACTGCTGTGTCTGAACCACTCACAACAGTTCTACTGCATATACAGGTCAGAAAAACTGAAATATCCCCCGATTTTAGCGAGCGGTGTATATACATTCTTAAGACCCTTTATTTGGAGAATAAAGTTGAAATGCTGAAACTATTAGCGTCCAGCCACGCGCCACAGCATTATCGCATTAGGGCAGCAGTTCCTGTACTGAAGGAGTTCCTCTTCTTCTGGTCGATCATCCTTATTGCATGATTATGTGACCATCGATAGCCTTGTATTCTGACGTGCTGAGATATTTAGTAGTTCTTCGCTCTTAAAACCCTCACAACTAAGAATAACTTTATAATATTCATTCATTCATTTAATCCTGGTCAGGGTTCTGGGAAAGCTAGTTGCCAAGCCGGTGACGCGTCATTTAGGCATTATATTTTAATAAACTTTTCCTTTATCATGTCCCACACTTTCACAGCTAGGCTACAGTGTAAAGATTTTAGCATTATGATTTTATTCTTATTAAAATGTTGTGAGTTTATGCTAAAAAAAAAAAATAATAATGACGTTATTACAGTTTTGTTCTCTAAATACCACGACTTTATTCTTGAAATACGATGGCTTTATTCTCAAAAAAGGTAAACGTTTATTCTCAAAACACTACGACTTTATTCTCGAAATGTTACGATTTTATTCTCAAAACATGAGTCTATTTTAGGAATATTAAGAGTTTGTTTTAAAAAAAAAAAGAGTTTTAATGAGTATTAGTATTATTCTCAAAAGCCTACGACTTTATTCTTGAAATATGATTTTAATCTAGAAATACGACTTTATTTTCCAAAAATGACTTAATTCTAGAAATACTATGAGTTTATTCTGAAAGTTAGCGTTCACAAAAATAAGGGGATCTTTCAAAAGGAATACGAAGAGATTAAAGAAGAAGCGTTTGATCTCATTTCACCCGAGAAAGCAAACAAAAAAGTCAAAGCAAGTTGTGATATGTATTGTTGTGAACAGCAGAATGTCAAACTGGGCCAGAGTGCCCCCACATTGTGTTCAGGAGGGTGTACGGTCCCCCAAGAGTATCAGTACAAACCGACAGCGATGGGGCATGGACAGGACCGGATTACCCAGCAGATCTTCTCGGATCCTCTTTTTATTCTTTTTTAAATCTCCCTGAATGCTTGTGAGCAGTGTATTACGTATTACGCATTTATATTTCCCCAAAAATATTCTTACTTTATTCTAGGAAAGCTACAATTTAAAAGTATATTAAGCCTTCGTTTTCAAAATACTCCAACTTTATGCCCAATAGGAGTTTGTTCTCAAAGCATTACAAGCTTATTCTTTCGAATGAAATGGCGGGTTTGTTTTTCAGTGGCACTAGAACACAATGCACAAAATAATAGTAACAATAAATAGTCTCTAAAATGTCCTTCAATGTCTCGTTCAAAGTTCATTCCAATTGCTGTTCTTGCCACATTATATACCTGTGTTAGAACTACTAAGTATCTCCGCACGTCAGAATCAGTACGAGTATAAAAACACAAGGCTATCGATGGTCACATCATCACTCAATAAGGATGATCGACCAGAAGGAGTGGAACTCCCTCAGTACAGGAACTGCAACCCCAATGCGTTAATGCCCATTCGTGTTGTGGCGTGTGGATGGACGATTATGACCTAATGGTTTCAGCATTTCAACTTTATTCTCAAAACTCGCAAAAGTTAGGGGATAGTTCCGTTTTTCTGACCTGTATATACAGTATAACTGTATCAGATACAGCAGCAGTGCTGCTGGAGTGTTTAAACACCGTGTTCACTCACCATAAGACACAATTTTATAGTAAGAAAAAACAGTTCCGGTAACAAACACAATTGTCTCATTAAGCCAGTGCAGCCCTGTCTGCCTTACACTTTGTACTTACCCCGGTTGAAGGCCACGGTTCAAACACACAACCAAAACAAATCACCATTTCTAAGAGTCCTTACCTTGGTGCGCTTACCGCGCATGCGTGAGTACGGCGCGACGTGCAGCACATGCTTCGAAGAGCTGTACAGGCCACGTGCTGCGGCGCACGTACACCGCACTCCTCGTTCGCGGTCCCGGCTCTCGAACCCCTGCCTCATCACCCGTTCACCATATGCGTGCGCTCTTGCTGCAAAGTCTCCTTCGGTGCTGATTACGTCATCATTCACGCGTACCGCATCAGCATGTCATCGAGGCACGAGGACAAGATAGTTATGGGATTCAGATCAGGCTTTAGAATCGAATCGGTTAGCCCCTTAACTTCTCTCTCTGCAGGATTAACTCGTACCCCCCTCTCCTCCCCCCCCACCTTTAAATTCGGAGTAGCTTTTTGGGGTGGAGTTGTTGAATTGTTGTTTATGGATATCGGCGTGGTGTGTATGTAATTAAGCCTCGCGTTAAGCTTATGCAGTCACTTTCTCTCTGTACGACTCGGCCAGAAACGCGCACTTACGCCTTAGATCGACGCGTTAATCATTTAATCACGCGTTTATCCAGAATGTATTCCTTTTTTTTTTTTTTTTAACGCTTCACGTCCACTAATGCTCTGTCTGTCCCTGCGTTTGTGTTTTGCGCCCGTCAGAGCGCTGCGGACGGAGCCAAAAAAGTGTAAAAGCATTACTGAAAAGCCGCTTTTAAGCTTTTTAAAAGCGCAGCACTCAACGTGCCCCGTTGTGCCCGTGTATCCTGCAGGCAAACTCATTTCCCTCCCCCGAGACCCGTTCCTCAAAACAGCTCGTTACGGGCCTGTCCTAAAATGTGACCTTCCCAAGACACATGAACACTGAACACTCCCCCCCTTTCCCCCCAATTAGGACGAACCAACCGCTGTTCCAGCGCGAGCTTGGTCACTTGGGTCACTGTGGGTGACAGCCCAATCTGGCAACCCTGGCCACTAGTCTGGTGTAAACAGGTCGGGATTGTAGGGCGTGTGTCTTACGAAGCTTCTCTCGGCCAATCAGGGATTACATCCTGCCCACATGGCTGGGTTGTTTACTACAAGAGCCGAACGAAGGAAGATCCAAATCCCGGCTGTGACTCCAGCCTGCACGTAAAACACATCGAAGACAAAAATGAGCGCAACAATAAAACCCCAAAACAAGCCAAGGCGTTGTTAGGTTTCTCACATCGTGTCCACAAACAAACTACGCATTATAATCGAACTGCACTGGCTGCAGGTTCGAGTTCTGGGAAAATACAAGCCACACCTAACGGTTTGAAGACCTGAAAGTGGAATCAGGTGTAGCTCCTGCATGGCTGGAAAGGAACCGTGCAACCACTAAGGCTGCTTGAGAAAAAAAAAAACATTTTAAATGATTTAAAACTCCTTGTTGTCAATCTTTGAACTGCAGAAGAATGAAATATCAATGGTTCACGGCTGCATCGCAACCTGAGAATATAGGACAAATAAAAAAATATCATATGCAGCACAGGAATGGGAGGGTCTCAAAATGTCCAAAAATATTTAGCCACCAGCACCCTGTGAGCCCTGATGAAGGATTAGAGGACGACTAACACAAACAGTGCAGCACCAGATGAGCTGCTTTCTTTGGCATGACTTCTTCTAGGCAGATAGGTCTAATGGAGTGCGCAGTGTGGACATACTCCAGCAGCACTGTTGTCCCTGACCCACTCAAACCAGCACAACACACACGTGATGTACCGCCCAAATATTGCCTGATCTGTGTGGTCCTTTGGGGGTCCTGGCCATTAGAGAAAAGAGTAAAGGGGACGAATAAAGGGTGCAGAGAAACAGACGGACTACAGTCTGAAATTCTAGAACTATAAAGCGCTTCCTTGTGGGAAGAGGAACCGATCAAACGGACACTGAATGTGGAGACGAGGAGGTGTACCTAATAAAATGACCCCTCTGTGTGAATGAAAACCTAGCGCCTTTAAATAGCTCCGTGCTCGAAACATGTATTCTCGGGACTAATTAGGGAGGAACTCAGCTCAGGGGGTACAGTTTTAAGAAGTGGAGTTCATCTCCATGTTTCTCACCTAATTTCTCATCTTATTTTCTTTCGGCATTTCCGAAAAAAGCACAGAGCGGTTGTGATTTTAATTTCCTTCTAATTGCGTTTACGCAGAGGCATTCGTCCGTCCATTGTATTCCGGAGAACCCAGAGTAAATCCATGCAGACACGGGGAGGACATGCAGACTCCACACAGAAAGGACCCAGGCCGCCCCGCCCTGGGATTGAACCTTCTTGCTGTGAGGCAGTGATGCTACCCCACCAAGCCCTTGTGCCGCCCCTACACACACACAGACGTAAGGCCAAATATTTGAGGTCTGTTACTTAGCTATCCTGCCACTGAAGACCTCTCTCAGTGCTGCTGTCAGTTTTCCCTTCATCTGGACGTGCATTTGGGATGAACTCTAAAAGCGGAAGGAATTCCGATCGGCCCGCTCAGACCGAGCTGGGCATCAGAAATATACTGGATTTCAATACCACATATAAAGGTGGCCCAAATCGGAACTGGAAATGCCAGAGTCGATGGTTTTTCCTTCCACACAGCCCCCTAAAATAACGCACCTGTAGCACACACGGCCTTAAGGTCTGATTTGGGCCACACTTTCTGCTGCGTGAACATTCCCCAGCGCCCAATAAGGGGATTTTCAGCGTTTGACCGCTAGGGTACCTGTGCCCACGTGAGCGATCCAGCGTGCTTGTGGATCTGTGCCGGGTTTTGCAG
>JAUZST010006338.1:0-40336 GCA_034779995.1 Parotocinclus haroldoi
TCTCTCTGGGTCTCTCTCTCTGGGTCTCTCTCTCTGGGTCTCTCTCTCTGGGTCTCTCTCTCTGGGTCTCTCTCTCTGGGTCTCTCTCTCTCTCTGGGTCTCTCTCTCTGCCCCTGCCTGTCATCAGTCAGTCACTATCCCCGTCTGTATATATATTGCTCACAAAAATTTGAGAATACATTAAAATGAAATACCCCCAATTTTTGTGAGCAGTATATTAAGGATATTTTGAGACTTGACTTTATTTAATCAACTCTAGTTACTAACTAGGAGTTCAACTACATTTTTTTTTACATATTTTATATATTGCCAAGATCATATAGAAATCATTTTACCCATAGGAAAACTTGTTACAAACATTTACTTCAAGGGGTGTATGACAAGAGACAGGAGAAAAATGGGCCGTTCTGAATAATTACTCACATTGAGATCTTGGACCTGCTCCTCCAGCTTGTTGGCCCTCATTTCCAACATCTTAAATTGTGCAACAGAGCGACTCTGGTCATCATCGCCATCGTCACTGCTATAGTCGTCCCCAGTACTGCGTCTCTCTGCAGCAGTGCTGAATGATGCAATATGGGATCTAAAATTCAAAAAGAATGTACCACGTAAGAAAGCAAAACGAGAGCCGTCAATTCAAAGTGTTTCTATATTCTGTCTCAATTAGCAGTTCTCCTTACCACAAAGAAGCACTTTGTAGTTCTACACTAACAGACTGTAGCTCATCTGCTAGCCCCCTTTACTCTGTTCACTAATGATCAGGACACCCACAGGAGCAGATGGAGTACTATGTGGGTGGTGCATCAATCTTAGAACTGCTGTGACACTGATAATGTGGTGGTGGTGTTAGTGTGGTATGAGTGGATCAGACAGCAGTGCTGCTGGAGTTTGAGCACATCGGTGACTGCTGATCTGAAAATAGTCCACCAACCACAAAATCGCCAGCCATCAGCATCATCTGTGTATATACACACAACTGTATATCCATCAAACCCCTATATCACCACAATGTTTAACATGCCCACTCCCCATTCTGACATCCTGCTGCTGTGTTTTAACCATCACAATACAGGTAAAGTTCCTGTACCAGGCTTTTATTTTGAAGCGCCACAGCATACAGCAATATGAATTGCTAACTTGTTTTTCTTCAACAAAAAAACATTTTTCCACATAGCCTTATTTTTAGGGGTTTTGAAGACTTTTTTGCTGTCCCTGAGAAGTTTACATTTCAGCAGGTGGTAATCTCCTTAAAAAGCTTGATAGTGACTTTTCGAAAATGACATATTATTTTTGTCTGTACAGGTCACATTCTCTCATGCTGATAGCACTCTTTTATGAAGATATCTAGTTGATGTCAGGAACACCTGTGTGTTATTTTGTGTTTGTTTTTAAAGCACATTTTCTCCGTTGTTTAGGACCATGTATTTTACATCTCTAACTGCACATTTCACCCACCCTTAGTCATATTTAAGAGTTTGTTTCCAAGCATATGAAGGGGTGTAGCAAATTACCAAAAAATAAAGACAGACATACAATCCAAGACAAAGTACATTTAGGAAGATTTTGAACAGTCATGCGTGTTTATATGAGATTTATATAAAATATTTTAGTCCCCTTCTTAAAATTACCATTAAAAAAAATGCACGCGCACACAAAAGAACAAAAGCCTGGTGCAGCAACTTTTCCCTCAGTTACTGCATCACTTCATGATTTCTCATCATTAAATTAAATTAGAATGTGCTTTCATATAAAAATTAACAACAATGGTTTCAAATCTTCAAATAAGACAACGTAATACAGTATTATAATATCTCAAGTCTTTGGTTTATGGTTTTAATTGCATTACTCTTCTGCTTTATTTACAGCCCCCTGATAGACACAGTGAAGTGTAAATAATTGAGTATATTACTTTTAAAGGACATTGGATTGGATTCAGAACAACAAGGACTTGCAATCTATAAAGGGGAGTGACGATATTAAATATATATTCTTCAAATGCATTTAGTATTGTATTCCATTACAGTACAAAGGTAATGCATTCAGAATACTTTGGAATACAAAAAAACAGATGTGACTTTTGCAAAACCTACATTTTGCATATCAACAATGAATAATACAAATCAACGGAAGAAATACAAAATTGTTTATTTATACCAGCCTGCTTCATACTGCAGTACCACTTTAGGCTGATCTAGTTGCTTACCTCAAGATGTTTCTTTAAATTAGATGCAGAATCCAAAGATGCAGAGTTTTTACTACGAGCAGGCACAACTGGCAATCCACAGTAAACGAGATTCCATGGCTTGTTTTAAAGATGGAAATATGACGTTTGCATTTCCATGGCGCAAAAGCGCCACAGTCTGCCATAGTTGCATGTTGATCTGCAACTTACACTGGACAACAAAATTTTTCAAAACGTTTTGCTTCCTGAAAAAAAGTGAGATTATGAAAGAGAATGTCAAGCCAAACACAAAAGTAGTTTCAGGTTTGCTGTATCACACAGGGATTTGGAGAAACGTTAAAAACTATATTTTCACCTATATTTTAGTTTAATCGGTCCTTGACCCAAGTAGTTCTGCTTCAGCTTTTGACAACTCTGTCCCTCACCAGGTCACTTAATTCTAACTCTTATGCTTGCCACAGACATTAAGACTGTATTGCAGCTCTTGCAACACTGATGAGACACAGATGCTGTATTAAATCTTCCTAAAGGCATCTATAAAATGGTAAATTAAAGCATAACAGTAAGATAATTTTTGTGATCAGCACCTCGAATAAAATACAGGGATAAAATCCATAAAACACACCCCAAAAACTGTTCAGGAAGCAAAATCTTCGTTGTCCAGTGTCATCACTCCCTTCTATTAGGCAAAGGTAAAAGGTATGCACATGATGATTATAAGCCATAAAAAATTAGATTTCCTTTTAGCTTTAAAAAAGGGATTTCATTCGATTTTTTTATATTACAGCAGATTGTATTCTACAGATATTTACAATGTTTTTAACTGCGTTATAAATACTTTCGAAATGTAACAAGCTAAAAACAGATATTTCATTTTTGTATTCCGAACACACAACGCTGTGACTTGAATTGTTTGTATACCAACCCTGACAGACTATATTTTGGAGATATTCCCACCCAGCCGTCTGGCCATATTTAGTTGTCCCTTATTAAAGTTGCTCATATCTGTACTTCCAAACAAAACTGGACTGTACCTAGAACAAGCACTGTTATAACAGCATTAATATTCTGTCTGACCAGTATAAATACGAACATTTTAAAAACTAACATTTTATAAATGATGCATTTGTGGTAAAACACAAACATAATATTAATAATGCATCCTCCATACTTTTCAAAATGCAACATGATGTCTTAGGATAAACTTAACCACCTGGCATGCCCATGAAACAATGGAAAGCATCTATAAGCAACACAAAACTGCAACAGTGGGAAATTCAGAGAGCATGTAGTGGACAACTGTGAAAAGGTTCATCTTAATGCCATGTTCACTTGTTACCTATATCATGGACGGACAGTTTGTGGCAATGTTTCAGAATTTTCAGCTCTGTTAAGGTGATCTTGAATTAGTTTTTGTCTAAAACCCATTCTTGGTTCGTCTGAACCAAGTGTTTTTGATAAAGAGAGCTGTTGTTTCTTTTGAATATCTAGGGCTTTCAATGAGCAGATGTTTAATGGTGATAGGGTTTAGGAATGTGTTGCAGGGTGGGGGATGCCCCCCCCCCTTAGCAGGAATAAGTGAATAATCAGACACACAATGCTTACAACACCTGGTGCACACTACTTGGTCTTCTTGCTTTTTTTTTTGGTATGTTGTTGTGGAGAATGATTATTGTGGAAGACAAAGCTTTAGTTTTTAATGAAGGTGCCTGGGTGTATGGGAAGAGCATCTTCTTTTATTATATACAGTCAAACCCGCCCAGTACCTTTATAGGATATTTTAAACCCCTTAATTGCTATCTGAACCACTAACATGCTATAAGAAACCCATTTCCTGGAATTATGTACATTTGGATAACATGGTTAGAATGTACTACCGGCACTCAACACACCCAATGCTAAACAGTAGCTTCTAGCAGACTCTAAAATACAGAGCTAAAACACTGATAAGACATTTGTTTGAGATTGTTGGTTCAGCTGTTTTGTCTCCACACTTACTTGTGAGAAATTGTCAGTTTATATAAAAAAAGTGAGTTCATACCAGGACCTTGTGTTAACCTTACTAATTTGAGTTTTTTTTTTGTTTAGACAAAAGTAGTTTAAAAGCCAAAATGACACCCACAGGGGGAAAATGTCCAGGAGATGCAAAAAACCAATTCTGTTTTTGTTGAGCCAGGATGGAGAATTTGAGCAGTACGTTTGAGTAGTACTGTGCAGAAGGCATAATATTTTAAGTATAACTGTAGTCTTGAAATAACAATGCTTCAGAAAATAGTTTAGATCAGGGTTGCCACCTGGTCACCCACAGGGCATTTCTAAAAATATTTATTTTTATATATTTCCAAAATTATGCATACTTTGTTGTTTTGTATTGTTGTTTTTTTTATTCAGTAACACCTGCATTTCATGTAAAAACAGCAGAAAAATCAAAAGAAACCCTTCCATTTTAACAATGTTTGGGATGAAAAGGCACAGTGTGAAGGCACTTCAGTATGTATCGCAAAAGCTTCCACACTAACTACCGACCCACGAACAGCAAAGACCAGTGGAAAAGTCCACAATTTCATTCAGTGACATTAATTTGAAGTGATAGTTTGGAAATAAATATGAAAAGTATCAGAGACGTAATAACTAACTTTTTAAAATGTTTTACATGTTGACAGATTAACAGAAACAAATAATATTGCATGTTTAAACATAGATACTGTGGTTTCTACCCTGTTAATGTTGATCTCTTTACAAATATTGAGTAAGATTATTATTAAAGTTGAAGAGCGCAACTTTGTTATACAGTTTGTATTAAACAAGCATCCCTTCGTATTACCTCGTACTATAAAAGTAGCCAACTGTTCCAAAAAGATTGGTGACCGCTGGTTTATATTACATTTATATAACACATATATTACATATTCTAAAATGGGACTATAGCATACCTTTGCTTTCATATCAAACCGCATTATATTGTATTAAACAGTCTGTAAAAGATTCACACCGGCGGAGACAGAGTACTTCATAAAAAAAAAAGCAGCGCGTTTGAAAGTAAACCAAGTTACGCGGCTACATGGCTACCTAGATGCTACTAGTTTAGCTGGTGTTTGGACATTTATTTCCATGTAACCATTACATACAGCCAACAGTGTAACGATGAAACAAAGCAACGTGGCTTACAAACAGTTTAATCCATTTTACGCAATAAACGAGTTCTTCTTAACCCGCTTTTATTTCGCTACTATAGCGTATATTCGTGCTACATTTGTTAGCTCGCTAGCTATGTTATAAAGCTTAGCGACTGTTTAAAAAAAAAAGTCAATACTTGAGCTGTTATCGCTAAAGGTAAAGTCATTTAAAGCGTTACACCTGGGTATAACTGTTCCTTACCTGACTCTGTAGAGATTCAATGTCAAATATCCCAACTGGAACGGTTTTCTCCCAGACGAAGAGAGAAAGCAGACGGCCATTTGTGGCGTGATCAGTTCGCTAATGCTAAATGAAGGAGTCTGGTGCGGTAAGTTAGCGACAGAGAAAGAGGGCACTGCAGGGTAACTTTGTGCCATCAATCACACCAGACCACCCACCAAAAACCATAAAACTATCTAACCAGTGGGACTAAATATCACAAGTGCTTTGTATTCACCCCGAGTAAACATTTCCACAAAAGCCTTTAACCCAAGAACGCATCTAACTAAAAAGGGTGTTAAAAAGTGAAGCACCAATAATGGGTAAAAAGAATAGATCCGATTTTTCTACCTCGCCTTGGAACCTTGGAACAAATTTCTTTAATATGTGCAGTTTTAGCTCAGGTTAAATGTCTGAGACATTCATACAGTTACAGGATTTAGCGTTTTATCTAGAGCTGAGAGTTAAAGACATTCTTGTTAAAGCTCCTGGTTGTAGTCAGTTAGTAGAATTACATTCTTAATCTAACTGCAGCATTAGCAAATTAATTCCTTGTTTAGAGCTGATCCAAGTTAAAAACACGTGACAACAAAGCAAGCAACAAAGAGGTAGGTGCAATGTTAGTTCTGACTGGAGTGCTGGAGAAGAAGTGTGTAGTTTTGTGTATTTAGTATATGACGAGTAGGCCTATTAAGTATTTATTTTGCGTCTGAGACTTCAAATAGGCTTTTACACCTTTATCTTTTGGTTCACACCTTTATTGGTTCACTGGGAGAACAGTGTGCTTTAGCACAGACATATTTAATTGTTGATCATGATTTTATAAAATGATTTGTGCACCCTGCTGAGAAGGTGATCGGCTGTAGCCTCCCCTCGCTCCATGACCTGTGGGGCCGGATCACAGTCAATCCTTCTCACCCTGCGCACCGACTGTTACAACCACTCACCTCAGGCAGGAGGCTTCGGTCCATTCAGACCAGAACATCCTGTCACAAAAACAGTTTCTTCCCCTCTGCCATTGGACTCATGAACACTTTATAATCACGTCACCAAAATCTTTACCTCAATAACTCTAACACTGCATTTTAATTACAATTTCAAGTAGCACTGTTGCTCTCTGTTGCACATACCCTTATATCGTATTTATCTTATTTTATTTTTATTTTACTTTGTACTTAGAGATTTATTTTGTATTTTATTCGTCACGTTTCATGTGCACCTTTATGGCGAAACAAATTCCTAGTCCGTGAATCCTGTTCACTGACAATGGCAATCCAGTCGGATTCTGATTCTGATTGTATGTATTTTGTAATTTTGTAGTGTGGGTACCAATAAGAAAGAAACAAAGTCAATAAAGTTGTTTCTATGTATTAATTAAATGCTAAATAAATAACTGGGTCAGCAGGAGCTTGGTTTTTGATGGTTCGCGCGGAGCCCCTTGGCTCAGGTCAGTGACAAAACTGTATAGAGAATTGTATGACTACAAATTTGGAGCAAATCGTGTTTCAACACAGCAATGCACAGGAGATACAGGAGATTTGGTTCGGTTTGGTGTGGATGGAAACATCAGTGCCTTAAATCACAAATGCTCCTGTGGATGAATGAATAAAATGCTTTCAGCTTGATTTAATAAGATCAGAAATGAACAATACCTAACTGTGTTACTGTAGTTAGTGACCCATGAGTTCCCAGATAAAAGCACATGTAAATAAGGTTAAACTAGATGTAAAGAGGTTTTTGTCTGGGCTAATTGCTCTGGATCATTATGGTGAGTGAAAGCTGTCATTCAACCAGCAGGGATGGGAATGGGGTGTAAGAATAAGAGATGGATATTTCTATCAAGTTTGATGCAAAGCACACCCTCACTAATCTGCATTCTTCTAGAGGAAATTCCTGCTGTATCTGGCATTATCCCAGATCTAACTATCTATGTTAAAGCAGGATTATCTCCTTTATCTCTTATAGTCTACCCACTTGCCCATTCTGGTTCCTTCCTATTGTCTCCTTTCACATGTAATGCTGGGGGTTGTAGGGGGATGTTTGAGGCCATGATGAATGAACCATCTGGTGTCATGTTTTTTCTGGCTGTGAATTGTTGAAACAGATCACACCACATCAGATTCCACATTAAACATTTAAATAGCAACCAACCTTCATTTTTAAAATGTTTCAATGAGCAGAGGCAGGATGAAATGAGGACATTTTGCATTTGTAATTTTTCTTTAAATGTTTCTTTAAATGTTTCTATTCCAAAGTAGTTACAGTATCTCACAAAAGTAAGTACACCCCTGGCATTTTTTTTTATTTTATTATGCCTTTTATTGTACAACACTGAAGATGTGATACTTCGATACAATGCAAAATCAGTCTACAGCTTGTGTAACAGTGTACTTTTGCCGTGATCCCAAAATAACTCAACACACAGCCTTTAATGTCTGAACCAAAACAAAAAGTACTCCACTAAGTAAAAAAAAGAAAGAAAAAAAAGCCAAATTGCAGCCTCCCCGGTATCATGTGACTCGTTACTCTACATAAAGACGGCATAGGGTATAAAACGATTGACAACACCCCGAAAGTGGTGACCAAGACCATACAACAGTTTAGCAGGACAGGTTCAACAGCAAATTTACATTGTGATACAAGCTGTAGACTGACTAGTTTACACTATATCAATGTGTCTTATCTTCAGTGTTGTCCCATGAAACGATATAATAAATAAGTTACAAAGATATGAGAGGTGTACTCAATTTTGGGAGATACTGTATGTAGCGTTTTATTATTGACCCTGCCCTCAAGAAACAAAACACTGGAAACCTTATGACTATTAATATAGTCTGTGATTAATAACTGTACTTTTTTAATTGTTTTCAGAGAACCACGTATGCATTTCACAATGCTGTACATCAGCTTGAGAATATATAAAGTTTTACGTATGCAACACAGAAATACTTAAATAAAGCTCGACATTTAAGTGCCAAAGAGTAAAAGGGAAACGTTTTAAATACAAAGCTTTATAATAAAAAGACATGGCACTTCACTTCTGTCCCAGTTCAGTACTGTATATACACATAGTCATAGACATAGACAAGACATAAGTCTGGTTTGTACACCCTTCCTATCCCTTTTAAGTTTATTTTCGTTTTCCTAAATGTAAAACACCAGTTTTTAGTTTGATCTTGTGACACATTTTGATTACACATCATTTTTTTCAGCATGTTTTATTCTCAGTGGATTATTATAGTGAATCTTTGTCATTATCTGAGAATGAGAACCAGCATGACCAGATATTATTATGTGTTTGACCTTTCTCCTTTATGACCTTTATGTGTTTGATTATGTGTTTGACAAACACCCATCTGTGAAGAAATGACCATGGGACCACCACTAACTAGATATTGGATGTTGGACCACTATTAACACTGAAGTAGTATGGACATGTCAGTGTCAAACAAATTGCACTGATAATGATTCAACCCACAAAATCATCTCTGTTTAGCCAAGGTGCCGTACCACGGATGGGCAGGTTATTCATATACCGATATGCATGGTGTTTGTGTGTTGTAACTACCCATAAGTGTTCACACAAGGTAGGTTTAGCTAACAAATATACACCTGAATGTATTTCCTGTTTATGTATCCCCACTGTGCATATAATGGACTTTCACTTTCTTGACAGACCTTCTTCAGAAAATTCCTCTTCAATAACAAGTTGCGTCTTCCTATGCATTTATACTATATACAAAACAACACAAACACAAGCTTAACACAGTAGTACTGCTGGGTGTCCGTTGTGTTCCCCGACATGTCTCATTCCACATTGCACACTGCGTATGTCATCCACTGGGCTCAAGACTGTCTCTTCAAACAAAATATGACTTGGACGTGCAAAACAATAGATCACCAACTTGGCTCTTATGCATCTAATTTTAGGTCCCCTTCTTTGACTCCCATTCCTAAAGATGTAATAAGAACAAGAATTTAATTTGGTTTGTGATGTTTTACACTTTCGTTCGAATGTTTAGATCTAACATTTTTTGATAACAGTACCTTGGCCTTCTGCATGACGTTTCCTCTGGTGGATGCACAAATGGAGGGAGGACGCTTACGCATTTCAAAGGCAGAGTTCACTGGCACTGAAGCCGCACTATAAATATTTTCCGTTTTCTTGATCTGGACCTGCAGTGAAGGATGAACATAGAGAAGAATACATTTCTTGAGTTAAGGCAAATGTTGTAGTTATACATGCGTATATAAGGAATATTTTACTGATGATTTAGGTAAAATAAATGATGTTCCAAGTCAACAGGATGGACTGTTGAGTCAGAGTCACAGCACAGCATTTCTTAATGAGTCAGAGTTAAAGCAATAGTTTTTGTAGAGTTACTTTAGCCAGACATATTATGTGTGCTGACTACCACTGTTTAGGTTTGATTTTGTCCCAAAAACAAATTCTTACCCTCCTGTTAAAGTGTGCTGGCATTTTTTAAAAACAAACAACAAAGAATGTGCACTGTCATTTGTTTACCACATGTATGATGGACACCTAGGAACCTCATACTATTCTGAAGCGAAAATTCTTGCTAACAGCAACACTGACAAATGCATGTATTTTGGTTTTGGTGTCTGTTTTGAACACATATGTTCCTTGTCTGGATTTGTGTATTTATATTCTTCCAGTTTATCGTATGGATTTGTATTAAGAACTATATGTATCTACTACTATCATGTAGCGTGCCTTGTTTGCTGTGTTTTGGTTTATTTTTAGTTCCTTATCTTGTTTTGCTGAACTGCTATTGACTTGCGCCTGTTTTTTTGTGATACAAGTATAGACGTGCATGTGATTCACCAGTCTGTTTGCAATTCAAACCTCTCAATGGACTTTTGACTCTTTTGAATAGTCGTAATAAATAAATATGAGTTCCCTATATGCTCTAAGCCGTTACACAGATTTTCAAGAGTCTGTCACTTGTGTACCTTAAAATGATTTTACTACCAAGCATAACCCTGGCTTCAATCACTTATGGAGCTTTTACTTATTTGTTTTTATTAAGATCTGAAGGAATTAGACCAATCATGAGTTTATCTTGCTAATTTATGAAAGAGGTTGCCTGAGTCAAAGGTTGCATGTTGGGTCTTGTTCAGCTGTCTTGTTGAGTCCCAAAGTTCAGTATGTAGTGAATCTCAAACAAAGTTCTTTCACATGTCCACTTCACACTTTATTTGTTAAAGCATCATCTTTTAAATCGAGGCCTTTTAATTACCAAGGACTACATAACAAAAATAATACCTGGGAAGATTCCATAAACGAGAAACTGAATTGTCCTTCATGCTTTGGATTACAACAGAATCTTTTCTAGTCTGGTCATTGTCAGTTTTCTGTGTTGGTTTTGGTAACAGAAAAAGAAGCTAAGACAGTTTCAACATACAAGTATGGAATTGTGGCTTAGTTACATGTGCTAGGTACTAATTTTGTTCAACAGCATGGAAAAAACTGATAACCAATAAATTTGTATACAAAGTTCAGTTTGTACCCTGCTTGTCCTGGGCCCACAGCGTATTCTCCAATTCATTCCAAAGTGGTTCCTGGATGGGAAGCCAGTCCGTAATGCCCTATAACTACACCACTGAACGCTCCAGTTAAAAAGCAAATCTAGTCTGGTGTTTTATCCCAGGTCCTTTTACTGTAGAGGCTCTTACATCTAAGCGAAAGGATCCGTGTATATAAGATCTTGAGAAGAACCAAGTGAAATAAATAAATAAAAAGTATTGTCAAGGATGGCATCTCACCCACAGGTCCACCACTGAAAAGTCCTTCTCTAGATAATCCACATTAGTAGATATGTATGCTATTTAAGACACGTAGTGAATTTAACCATTAATATTTCGGGTAGAGCATGAAATAAGCATGTACCCTCTTAGCAGGTTTGTTCTCAGGAGCTGCTCCTAGCACACTGCCAGCCAGAGATTTCTTCAAACTCTCTTTCACCTCGGAAAGTCGAAGCTCTAAGTCAACCCTCTCAGCTTCCTTTCCTTTGCAGCTCTCATCAACCTGAGCCAGATGCCTTTCCAGCTCTTTCTGTTGTTTACCTGTTAATTTTGTGCACAGTTAACAGTTTTCATTTAATCGCATGTGTACGAGTTGGTGTAAATGGGCAAAAAGGTTCAGATTGAAGATCACCATAATCGATTATGCGTTCACACAACTGCTTGAATGAATTTACCCGTAGCGTCCTTTAGCTGCTCTTTTAGCTCTTTCCTCTGTTTGCGGAATGACACCAGAGTTTTTCGGATCTCTTCCTTTTGATTTTCGAGCAGCTCTTTCTCATTCAAGTATCGACGTGCATCCTCCTCTGCTCTCGTCTTCCCATATTTACCATACTGATTTGCAGCTGAGATACAAATGTTTGAAATTTACATGAAATAAATGAACTAGAAATGATTCTGAGAACTTTTATGACAATGAAGGATGTTTGTAGCTGCAGACTTACAGGAGCCATGTCTCTTCACAGTGACTTCAGAGCTGACCTTTATGCTATCAGCACTTGAGAGAGAAGAGTGGCGTTTTAGTTTGGTTCCTGGACTAGGCTGAGAATCCTCCACCTGAGCCATTACCGTTATCAGTTGTGTAGGAAACACAAATGAACAAAAGTTAGGGCTGATAAGCAACGGTTGGATGGACATCACAGGCAGGAAATAATAGAGATTTTATATTATTTTATATCTCAGATAAAGGCAAACAGTAGGGGTCAAATGGTTCTTTAGTAACACGTTTTAGGCTATATGACATACCAGAACACTCTCATATGGAACCTCATCATAGGTACGGGAGTCTGTAGAGACGCTGCTGGAAGATGTGGCCCAGCTGGTGAGAACAGAGCATAAAGGAGTGTAAGCATCCATTGTGATTTCTCATAGAATTCAGTAATGTTCATTGATTGTATTTGTACTTTGTGTTTTCTTTTATTTCACTTCAGAAAGTACATGTAATTCTCATTTAAAGGTTATTTATAAAACTTACAGTCACTGGACCTCAAATACCATTACTGTATTATAAATGATGTGCAATTCCCCTTTTTTTTCCAGATGAGGAATGTACACTAAAGTGTAAAACTAAGTACCCTGGTTGGTACAACGCCATCAACAAAGAGTGTGGGGCCACCAGATAAGCAAACCTGATCTGTCAGAAGGCTTTATAAAAAGCTCATGGTCTAATGTTGGAAGTAATGTTTTTTTTTAAATATGAATTTGGAAGGGCTCCAACACAAGAGTGGAAAATAGTGGAGCTAAATGAGCAATACCGAAAATGTAGCCACATGTGTAATCATACATAATGTACTAGCCAAGCCAATCAATGGGTTAAAATTGAATTATATAGGAAAAGTAGCCTGAAAAAAGAAACACACTAAACAAAAACAGACATGGAAACAAGCTGCCAGTTAGCTTCTCAAATTTACTAAATGGTTGGGAGGAGGAGTTTACACTGAGATCCACTGAGTCCAAATATGTCAGCTGTCTGAACTTTGCTTTCCATTTTCTCATTGTCTGTGAGTTGGTTTCACTGGGTAATCTTTTCTATCTGCTGTTCTCACAACATGCCACTAGGTGGTGTGGCTTCACTAAAATGCCCTTCAGTGCGATTGACTGGGGTAGTGAGCGATGACACGTGATAGACTGATGCCCTCTCCAGGGTCTTTTCCCATCACAATATCCATGAAAAGGTTTCTTGTGATTTTTTAGTTGGCTTGTAGCTTCAGTGAAATCTTAAGCCATTCCCAAAGAATTAGTGACAGGAACAGTATTCAATATACAACAGATTCAAAACGTTCAACCAAATGCAAAGGTTTTTGATTAATAATGAATTCCTCACAATTCCTGTAAATTCCAGTAAATACACATAAAGCTCTACTCACAGGAAAGAGTGTCGAGCTGCATCTTTGACTCTGCTGATCATTTCCACATCTATATAGTCGTAGTGAAGAGCCTCCGGCGTGGTTGCACAACCTGCTTCTGCCAAAAGCACACCAAGCCAGCGACCCATCTCTTCAGAACAACTTGCCTAAAAGACATAAGTACATTCAATCCAATTAGGAATCAATGTGGGAACAAATCCAAATTGTATACTACGAGACAGCAGATGACACATTCCAGAGGGTAATGTAACGTAATACCTCCAGAGCTGCCACTTCACTGCCCTCTCGCCTAATACGAAAAGCGAAGGGATGCTTGGGCCCCAAACCAGGTACAACTTCAACTCCTTGAAGGGCTAAAGCATTGACATGAGTATGCACATCCCCTCTGTCCTTATGGAAATACAGAGTGCCGTTCCTCACACAGCACCATCGCTCCCTCCAACACTGGTTCACCAGGACATTCAGATAACCTGAAAGGGCAGAAATACAAACAGTGGATGTGTTACTACCTATCAGTACAAGGGCAATAGTTTTTATTGTTCTCTCTATAATGAACTAAATTATTGTATGCTTGAGGAGACCAGGTAGAGGTTGGGCTAGTTGTTTTCTCATTTTACTCAAACGATTGGGCAAAGTTTACCAGGAACAATAGATTTGTAGCTTTACGTGCGTTCGCAAAAATGGAAAGCAGTCTAAAAAATGTTCCAGTGTTATTAGCATTGACTTGAGTGTTTAACCTCAAGACAACTTGACATCTTCCTGGTTCCTGAAGCCACTTAACCTGCCATCCGAAAGGCTTGTTCAGTTCTAGGTGAAACATCTTCAAGAGCCAAGAAGTCCAGTTGCCTTGAGTTCAAAAATTCGAGTCTACCATGACCTGGATGGCTAAGAACCTTCACAGACATATTTCATGCTTACCTGGTATGCTCCAAATTCTACAAAATATCTTCAATAGTTCCATTTATTATCCCAATGGTAACACGATGACTTAATTCATGTTATAGAACAGCATCTCACCACAGCGTGGGCTGTCATCAGTGTGGGCGTTGGTGTCTCCAGGCAGAGGAGGCTTCTTCTTGGAGAAACTGATTATACGGTTGATTTTTCGTCCAGCAGCTCGACTCACAGAGCCAGTCAGCTCTGAAAAGGGCCCCTTCTTCCCCTTCCCTTCAAAAGCACACACAGCAAGTTTGGGAGCATTCAGACCAGACATATGAAACCATTTGCTTACAGCACAATTGTATCAACTAGGTGCAAGGTTTTATAACTGGTTCCCAGTAATAAAAGGGAGCAATGGCGCATGTGCTGCACCAGAGTCACATCCCAGGGAAGTGGATGGGTGGGTGGTTGTTTATTCTCAGCACTGCAGTGACACTGATTGGACACTGACGAGTGGATCAGACACAGCAGTGCTACTGGAGGTTTTAAACACTGTGTTCATTCACACTGCACTCTATTAGATCCTCTATTAGACCCATCTACCAGTGACAGTAGCTCATCTTTTGCCACACAGTTTGTGTTAGTCATCTTCTAATCCTTTATCAGTGATGCACTCATACCAGCACCACGAACTCTAACACACCACATCTATGCCTGTGTCACTGCAGTGCTAAGTATTATCCAAAACGTAAACAGTGCGTGATCTGTGCTGGTCCTGAGCATTCAGAGAACATATATAGTATCGGGTATTGAAAGTATAAGGGCCTATAAAGTATTTAGAGAAACAGCTTAACTACAGATTGATTGTAGAATTATAAAGTGCTCATATACGGTAAGTGGAACTGATAAACTGGACAATGAATGTAGTAACAAGGAGGTGTTTAGTGTACCTAAAATGTAGCTAGATATAATAAAATGGCAACCTGATCATTTAAATGATGTGTAATATAAATGCCTGTTAAAAATCTGCTCAATCTTCAAATACAGGAATAATAAATCACCTACGGGACATTAAATGATCCTTTAATCTGAACCAAGCAAAAAACAAAGAAGCGTGGAGCCAAACAGTTACATCCTTCCTCTGTCCCTCCTGCTATTGTCTACGAGTGAAGAAACAGATTTCAGGGGAAACCAGCTGCATCTGGAGCACAAACTCCATGCTTCCACCTCAGATGTGTGTTTTCTAGCAAAGACCTTTTCCTCTTGTTACAGGCTAGTAAGTAGCCTTTGTTCTGTTTTGGAATTCCTTTTTTTGTAGATCAGTTGCACAATACATTTACATTTTCTTTTTCCCACAGACAGACTATGGAGGATGAACACGGTATGTACGTATGTATGTCAAGCATTGGCTGATTCATAATACATTGTTCATAATACTCTGTCTTGAGTATCAGGATTGTATTTGAATAAAACAGATAAAACACACTAATATTTTAATCTGATTCCTCAAATGACTTCAGGGAGTGGCTTGAGTCATACTGTAGCAACTTATTAAATAAGTTAATAAGTAAACCACGTGATTTCTGACCCTGTTCATACTTGTCAAATTGTGAACCAGATTGAAATTTGATTTCTGTATCCTGTGTAATATGCAAATCAGATTAGAACAGTGGAGCACCCAATTTCTGTGCTGCTTACAGTTTTTATTTGCAAAAGACATCTGGAATTTATGTTTAGAAGCAGACGGCTGTTAATTAAAATGCTGAATACTGTCATGCAGCTGTCCCAAATTTTACCCTTTGTTTTACTATTTCATCCCCAGCATCCACACACACACACACACACACACACACACACACACACACACACACACACACACACACACACACACACACACACACACATTGTAAACTCACAAGAAATAACAGAGGCTTTTAGTCATTGTTATCATTTTCTTCAATATTTGATATTCTCAAATTTATCCTAAATAATACCTGGAGGTGAATTAATACTTCAGCTTAAGTGTCTAGTTAATCTCTGAACAATCATTATGTAAAAGTGAACATGATTGACATGGCTACGACACCATAACAAGTGTGACAATGGTGCACAGATCATTTGGGGCATGAGAGAGTAACCTGGAGGAAGATGAACATATTACAATTTCTTATGGACAGTGGCATCTGTTGAAATTATTTATAGATTAACAATTTTATTGTATTTACTATGTCCTAGCAAAGTCTTCTGTTATTGTTTCTCCAACCCTGCATGGTTGAACATCATGATGTGTGGTATGCCATAAGATATCGAGCTGGTTTTGTCAGTCAGATGCATTGTGCAGGGTCGGACGTACAGTCCGTGGCTACATTGCGTCTCCAGCCTCCTTAATTGGTCTGAGCAATCAGATTGGATATCAGTGTCTCTTACGATGCATTTACACACACATTCTTATGTGGCTTAGCCCAGCCGGACACTTCTGATACACATGAAATGACCTAGTGTAAACAGAGTCCAAGCCTACCTTCAAACAACAAGCAAAAAGGCTTCATTCTCACCAAATCTGTGACCTATATCTGACATATATTTATAAACTGACATGCATGCACAAAAGAGCAATACTTCACACGGCCCACTCAGCTAGAGGTAAGCAATCAAAATGGATAAAAATTATTCAGTCACTGCCCTGATTTAAGTCCACGGTTTCTTTAAACATCCCTTTTAGGCTTTGATTTTCCTTTGACACTGCAGCCACGTCCTCCTGTGGCCACATTTCTTTAGAAATGAGATATGTGCCTTCTAATTTTGGTTTCACAGAGGCATCACCCCAAATACTTATGAGGTCTGTTACTTCGCTATCCTGCCACTGAAAACCTCCCTCACTGATGTCCTTCATTTCGCTTCTTCTCACTGAGCATTTATGACGAGAGTTGAGTTCTAATTATGAGAAATCAAATACATTCTGATCTGGCACTGCCAGTTTCTGATAAATTGGAACTGTAAATGTCAGAGTCAATGTTTTTTCCTATTCACACTGCCCCAAAGATAATCCAGGGTAATGGGCTGATTTTCATATTAAATGGGTTAAAGTAATGGGATTTCAGGCTGGCTCACTGATGTATATAAATTCTTATCTGGATCCAAACCAGATACAAGACTTATGTAAATGGTCACTCGACTTTCTGTTTGAATGAGCATTAGTCGAGAAAACAAAACCTTTTCTCCATTTGCCATGATCCAAAAATCAGCCTGGAGGCAAAACAGAAGCCTCTAAATATCACTGCGTGGGATGCATGATTGTCTCTAGACATAAATACACACATAAGCAAGCTGTGACATGTTCAGAGCTTACCATTTTCTCCACTTTCTCGTGAGCAGTCTCCATTGGCGACACTGTCTGAGTCTGAGGTATGTTTATCAGCGAGTGTTGTCTGAAGTGAGGGAAAAATCGGTTAAACGATAAGCATGTTATAGCTGGAATCAGTAGATAGTCTGAAGGTACCTTGTCCAGCTCTGATTTGCGCTGAACCATGGGGGATGAAGAGCTCGCTAAACTGCTAGGGCCATTCGGCACTGTACTAACCTCCTGGATGATCTGCAAGGGTTTAGATAAAAACACAGAAGAAATTGTTACATTGGATCACTTAGGATTCAGTACACTGTAATTTACATTCAAGAAATGATACAACAGTGATTAACCGTTGTATAATAGCAGTTGTAATTAAAAAGCTGATGCACTGCAGGATAAAAACAAGCAAAGCTCAAAAAACTCATTTCTAACAGCTTCTCACCGGGCCGTTGGGCACTTCTTCATCTTACTATTTATGTCTATTTTATATTTTATCATTAAGATATTATTCTTATTGGGTATAACTGGAACCGTGGGATCAAAAATTTGTTTCACCTCATGTACCACATATGATGAGAATGGCATTAAAGCCCTGAATCCTTGAATCCTTTGTGCAGGTTTCTCAGTTTCTGGATCGCTTCTGAAAGATCTGCTCACGTCATAAATACAACAGGAAATAATATTGCCCAGTCACGTCATGTATAAATGCCTTCATGAGCTGTAGAGAGCAAGTGCAGGGTGGGGAGTGGCTGAGCGTGCCTCGGGTTGGATAAGATTTTATGAATCCATCCAACCCTAGACGGGGAGCCAATCCATCATAGGGCGCACACACACACAGTCACACACAGAGGGCCACTTTAGAGACACCAATTAACCCAACACGCAGGTATTTGGACTGCAAGAAGAAACCAGAGTACCTGGAGTCAACCCACGCAGACACAGAAAAAACCCGGGCTGCTCCACCCTGGGACTAAACCCGGGATGTTCTTGCTGTGAGACAGCGGTGCTACTCAGCGGGCCCCCGTGCTGTCCTTACATTTTATTACATTTTATATTATAATAATAATATAGTAAAGAAAAAGAAAATCAATATTTAGGTCAATGTTGATAGGAATAAAAAAGCACTGCATAGGAAACACAGCAGTTTCTTGGCCATTATTCAATACCAGTACACTATGGTATCCCATAAAGCATCTCTAAATACTTTGTATAATATGGTGTATTTTGTGGATCCTTCTCTAGATTGAATGATCCTCACACCATCCTGACATGCATTCATAAAGGTTATATCAATCAGACTATCAAATGACCTCTATCAGACTACTGTACCTCTAAATCCAACTATGAGGAGTTACCTTAAGCCAGCTCTCAGCTTGCTCCTTGCTCTGTACAGCCAGCACCAAAGATTCTCCTGTAAGCGAGGAAAACTTAAGCTCGTGCTTCTTGCGTCGACCATCTTTACACACGTAGGTGACGCTGCATAAATTGAGAGGCAGGTCAGTGTGAGGAGTTCGGTCCTTGGGGCTTTTGAAACACTACGGAGGAAGCGAAGGTTAGTGGCTCTTTAATCCAGGTCCTATTACATGTGTACTTTTAAAACTGCCATGGTTTCGAAGTGCGTTTCTCACCTGCAGTCTATTGTCACGGATGACCGTGAACTGTTTGGCCCACTGACCAAAGCGTTTTTTTCGCAGTAGGAAGGCAAATATGCGGCAGTCCTTCATTGGGTCGGATGGGCTCTCCTCAGAGGGCCACTGGTTGGTCCTCTCTCTGCTTTTAGTGTCATTATCTTCTTCATCATAGGACTCATATGAGCTACTCAGAGCATCCGAGTCATTGCCTAAGAAAATGAAAGTGTATGTTTTGAGCAAAATATTAACAAGCTAAAACAGCCAGGTTACAAGAAAGGGGGTTCTTGTAGTTCTTCAATCTTGATATGCTCCATATGACTGCAGACCTGGCCCACAACCCTAAGTTCACCCAAGTGCCCCCTGGCAAGATGGGACTTCTCAAACTTGCCCCTTCTGTCTTTTTTTTCCAGACTTTCTGGTACTTCCATGCACTAGATCTGTTCCTGTACTGTCCCTCTTCTCGCACTGGACTATTTTGTTGGTCCTTTAGGCACCAGACCTATCCTGTATACCAAACCTGGGGACATAATAATAACTGACAGTCATTTACAGGTCATATTCAAAACAGATTGATTCAGGTGGTAGACCATTGGTTCACAATGCTGAGTCTATTTGGTGGGGTGGGGGCTGCCAGTTACATCCCTAGGTCTGGTGCGCAAAAAGGGGCTGGGGTACCCAACAGGAGCTAGCACCCAAAAGCACAAAGAAGGGACAAGGTCTAATGAAGGGAAGATAATGAAGGCCTGGCACAAAGCGAGCAATTTCCAGGATCCTGCCTCACCAGGGAGGCCCTCAGTGTTACAAGGCCCACTCGTGGTTGGATGCTGGGTCTGCAGTCACCTGACGCAGACCAGGGTTGCCCTCTATCTCTTACTTTGCTGATATAATATGTATTTTCTTACAGGAAGGCCCATTCATGCGTGTTATGGGGTAGTTCTTGTCAGCATCTTCATAATAGGCATCCTCAATTGAGTTTGGTGGACTTGAGTTCCCTAAGACAGAGGTCAAATTCAATAAGTTGACAAATCAAATGATACAATTTTCATATTTTTCACTTTCAATGAGCCACGGCAAACATCATTCTTGTTTTCATTTCCAGCCCAACTAACCATGGCATTCAGCAGAAGGTAAACAATAGGCCCTAAGCCCACAAGTTCTACTTTATATTCTTTATTAATGCTATGTGATTAACAAAAATAGGCTATGTGTGAGTACTAACTGTGGGTGATGTACTGAGGCATCGAGTCAGGTTCGAGTGGAACAGCTTCCTCATAGTAGTCCTCAGGAGGTGGGGTGGTGGGAAGTGGAGGAGGTGTGTCTGTGGGACTCTGAGAAATGGCATGTAGCATAGTCATTAAATTAAACATGTAACAACTCAAAACATGGGTTTAGACCTGGGCTGGATAGATAAAATAATAACTGGGTTAAACAAATTGATAAACGGGTGTGTGGGTTTGCCACACAAACACATTTTAGAGATCTCTAGTACTTAGATCGGCAGTAGTCGATAGTAGTACTCAGATCATCAGAGCATAAAGTAACAAAACTGTTTTTGCCACAGAAACTGTGTGGTAAGCAAAGCTAGCTAAATTAACTTGTCACATTATAGTGGACAGTTGAAATATTTAGCTATTATGAATCATGAGTACATAATGACCTAATATAACGAAGTACCTCCAGTAATGTACTAGACTCATTAACTTAAATCTATTTTGTTTTATTTACTTAATTTTACTATTACTACATCTTAATTATTCAACTAACATCTAGGCCATCCAAGCAGGAAGGGTCCCTTTTTGAGTCTTGGTCCTCCCAAGGTTTCTTCCTTCTTTATTCAGGGAGTTTTTCCTTTCCACTGTAGCCCTAGGCTTGATCAATTTGGGATTGGCCTTTTAAGATAATACAATATTGTAAAGCTGCTTTGAAACAATGCTCCATTGTAAAAAAGCGCTATAGAAACAAATTTGACTTTAACTTTTGACTTTGATGAAGAAATTTCACTTGTAGGCTATTTTTTTAGCAAGTTTTCAATCATAACTTATTAGCTTGTGCATAGATACATTTTATTTATATCACTTTTGAGTACTACTTTAGACTCTATATTGTTACAAAAATACTAATAATACTAATACACAAGCGTATTAGTTTCCAAAATAATAAACAGAGGTATGCTGTTCAACATCCATCTGATCAATGATCATTCACTTCTAATTCCGAGGAACTTAAAAACTGTAACAAACAATAACAGGAAATACCATCCTGTCATTGAACTCTTTATGTTGCAGCTATAAAAACTCATGATGGCAAAGACAAGGTACAGCACTGTCCAATCTATGATGTTATGGTATACAGTAAGTGTACTGAGCTGTAATCTTATTTACATATTGTATGCTGTTACACTGTCCGTGATGACAGTGTATTACTCATGTGCAGTGTGTTCATCTTCTTTTGCCCTCCTATCACTTTCTGTAGATCACAGCTGTGTGCTACATAATAAATGCCACAATGGTTTGATAGGACTTACTGATTTTGTAGGTAAATGTTTTGATGTTAGCTCTTCTTCCTGATTTTTTTGCTCTTCGGGTGAAATTCTGAGCTCCTTCAGGTCACAGTCTGAACGAAAACCATTACAATGGGACTACTACACTATCATTTGCAGATAACTGTAACTGGTTATCCAAGTAATCAATACAATAAAGCAACAATTAAATGTTCATCAAACTTACCAAATTCTTCAAACAGAGACTCCACAAAGCTAGTTCCGTTCCCATAGAGGGATGTGTTCATGTAGATGAAGTCACGCTCAGTCACTCTGTCAACATACGCTTTTGAGAAAAAAATAACATTTCAAATAAAAGGTGTGTGTATGAAGCTGTCTTCATTAGTTTTTGCCCTAGATATAAATAATCAAAATGCCTAAATCCTAAGGTACAGTGGAACATTGGAATTCAAAATATATTTGTTTCAAACTCCGATGTGTTTGAAGTTGGAATCAAATTTCCCAGTAAGTAAAGAAAATAGGATTAATCCGCTCCTGACAAATGGAAACGAAAGCCATTTGGGGTGGATAATTGTGCTAATTTGTTTTGACTGCTCATTGTTTTTTTGTTTTTTTTTTACAAAATCATTTGAACTGTATATTTAATGCACATGATTTACTAGTGTTGTCTCAGAGCTTATCTGACTTATTAATGACTCATTATAAAGTGCTAAACCTAACACAGTGTGCTGGCTTTACCTGATGGCTGTATCTGTCCCAGCAGGTTTTTGACCACATTCATTTTCTCGGTGGTGGCTGAACTTACATTTTCATGCTCCAGTAGCTTCAGGAGCATATTCAGCTCCTTCACCAGGTGCTCCATAGCTGTGTTGAAATATAGGGGAGCAATAAAAAAATGGGTGATGTTCTCTATTAAGTAAAACATAATATTATAGGGATTTAAAAAAGAAGCATTTTATTTTATTCACTTAAACAAGATCATCAGAAAAGCAAATGAAACGACAAAGAAAGTTGCTTAATTAAGCAAATGAGATCATGACTGAGTAGCAAGTAATATATTTATGGGGGAACAGAAAATGGAAGAGAGTGCCCCCACATTGGCTGTTCAGTAGGGTGTATGGGGTATGGACAGGATCAGACAGCACTTCTTATGGGATCTTCTTCATATTCATTTGAGCAGTGTATACGCAGTCAACCTTTTTTGATTCGTTAATAAGCATCTATTCTTGCATTTCAGGCATCAGCAATATGGCAAAAGGGGGCAGTTAACAGCTAGTAATTAAAAGTAAGTAAAAATTCAAAGTAAGTAAATAAAATAAACCCAATAATGACGAGATTTCAAACCGGTGATTTCAAAACGAGCCTAAACCTCTGAGTTTTTGAGAAGCAAAGATGGGCCAGAGGCGCTCCAGTATGTCAACAAATGCGTGAAAATCGAAAGTTTAAAAATAACGTATCTCAAGCAAAGATTGGAAAGGATTTCTCCCTCTATGTTTTAAGGAATCGGGAGAAATTTCAGTGCCTAATTTTAACCTGAACACTGTGATCTCAGTTCCCTCAGACAGCACTGCATCAAGAAGCGTGATTCATCAATAGCTGAATGAAATGACATCATTTAGTTTTTACCTCATTACTAGTCATAAATTGCCCTGTCCCAATTTTTTTTTGGAATGTGCTACAGGCCCGAATTGCAGGAAATTATGTTTAAATAATTTGGAGTTGAAATATCACGACATATTACATCTGCACAGTGAAACGAAAGTCCAAATAAATATAAGAAACACCATGGCAAAAAGGGACAGCCCGTCAGCTGTTGAAACCAGACTTCTGGTTAGTCAGGAAAAATAAAACCAAAGCGACAAATGTGTCTTAACACAAGGAACAGCAAGGGATACGGGTAGGACCTGAATTGTGTTCATAAGTCAATCCTCTTCCTAAACTGTGCACAGATAACAATAGTGGCTCTTATAAATTTCTCAAGAAACACAGGAAACAACACTCCCCTGGTCCAGGTCGTTTATTTTTGGTAAATCCTGGCATTTTATTGGTAATCCTTACTGAACACATTACGTTGTTTAACATTTAGCACACGTTGGATCTTAGCTTGAGACATTTCAAGTTTGTAATGAGCATTCATAAAACACCCCCCACCCCCCACCCCCCGTGACCTCTTTTAGTTCCATCTATCTGCTGAAATAAAGGTTAAAGCTATTTATAAAAGTAAAACTTTATGTTTTTAGACATATTTAAGTTAATTTTAAGTTTAAAGTTACTGTATTTTCTTGTCCCCAAATGTTTTGCACTAAAGCTACACACTAATGTTGCTAAGAAGTAACGACAGCGCGTCTTCCCTAACATTTTAATTTTAGGTAAGTTCACTTTTATCACTGAAAACACACCGAAACAATTGATAATCATATCAGAATACTGTATGAAAGGGAGCATGGGATATAATTTTATTTAGACAAAACCATTGTTCTGTGCTATTGTGCAGTGTTTTGCTAGTGTGGTTTGGCAATCTTACAATCAAAATCCACCATTACAGTAGCATCTTCAAATTTACCTAGGTTTGAAATTGCACAAACTCTTTGTTTTGTTGTTTTGTTTACTTCAAGTGACGGCTTAAATTGCCCATTTCAACACAGGGCTATGGGTGTACACAAGTGCCACTCAACCACTAACTCATTTCATCTCTAATACATCTGAACAAACAAATGAGTCATAGTTACTAAATGTTTGACACAGTTCCTACAGAAACTCATCATACCTTGTCATGCTTACCATTGTCACATTACACCCTTAAAATTCATTTTCCAGCTGTATTTACACATTTTACCCTCAATGTTATGGTGAAAATGTTTTATTCTGATTAATTATTCAAGTGTAATTAATATAATGTCAGGCAGCACGGTGGCTCGCTGGGTAGCACCGCTGCCTCACAGCAAGAAGGTCCCGGGATCAATCCCAGGGTGGAGCGGCCTGTGTCCTTTCTGTGTGGAGTCTGCATGTCCTCCCCGTGTCTGTGTGGGTTTACTCCGGGTTCTCCAGTTCCTTCCCACAGTCCAAAGACATGCGTGTTAGGTTAATTGGTGTCGTCCATCCTATGATGGATTGCCACCCCGTTGTTCCTGCCTTTTTGCGCCCACAGTTGGAAGGTGGGCACCGGCTGGCCTATGACCCCGTGTTTATTAAACAGAAGATAATGAATGAAGGAATGAATAATATAATGTCTGGCTTAGATAAGTGATCAGCCCCGTTAGAGCAACCATTCTATTTGAATCTGGCATCAATGGTAGTGGTTCTGAATCATCCTGCCTCATGGGTCAGCTTTGTGTAAAGTTTCTGACATTCTGTAAAGCCTGTCACATGCCCAGACTGACCAATCCCAGCCATAAAGATTTGCATATCCTTCATAGTTACCATTTTACCACAAAGTTACTCTTGGTGGCTTCTAATTAATATCATCCTGACCTGGTCATCAAATTCGTTTAGGCATTTCCACAACATTATCATGGAGCCACTGGTACTCTAGTTTACATTTTTTCTATAAATTTTCACAAATGCTGCTTTCATTCTTGATACTTGAATGTTGCCAATATGTGTAAATAAAGCTGAATAATCTTTCAAACGGGTTTTGAATTCAGGGCACGACAAAAATGTGATTATGTTAAAGGGGTATAATGATTTCCTCTAGGCACAATCGTATAATCAAAAAGAATTGTGAAAAAAGTGACAATACAAACCAGATTTGGCAAATGTACTCTGATTAAATAGACAGACGTGAGTGTGCCCATGTAAAGTTTTGTTTTTCAGTTTTGCTTTGTAACAAATCTGATGCTTCTTATCGATTCCAATTCTTAACAATTGCACATTTTGATTCCAAAAACTCACATTTGCTTGGATTGTAAGACTATCAGTTGTACATTGCTCTGGATAAGGGTGTCTGCTAAATGACTATAATGTAAATGGGAAGAAAAAAGCTTGATGTAAAAATAACACCTTCTGGATCACATGTTGCTCATTTCAGGAGTAGAGAGTACTTATGATCAGTAGGATGTTTTAGGACATTAAATCGCGTTAAGCTTTGTTCTTGTTAAGCATTTTAGACTCCTTAGCTTTTTAGGTTTGGTGGTTCAGAACTTGAGGCTCTAAATTGTTACTAGGAAGGTTATGAGTGCAAATGCTCGGTCTGATAATTTGCCACTATTGGGACTTGAGACCTTTCAACTGTTAATTTACTACCTTTATTTAAAGGTGAACTATAGTGAACACATGATGTACTCCCTCTAACCCTATTCTTAAATCAGAAACAGATTTACAAACACTACGAAAGCGAAACCATCATTTCAACACAACTTTGCCATAACCATCGACTCTCTCGCTCTCTCACCGACAAAGGTTGCTAGGAACCTAGGCGTTATGGTTGATGACCAGCTCTCCTTCACGCACCATGTGGCCTCAGTTGCTCGATCAGTTGCACCATTTCAAATTCACAAAGCTGCTAAGAAAAAAAAGCATGCAGTCTATTTACTAGTTTCCACACTCAACAGCTGAGGAGGGTGAGGAGATCCCCATCATCTGAAAACTATGTGTCGTGAGATAAGTGATAATCCATGCTACAGCTGAAATTCCTTGAGTGTAATGTGGTCTCAATGGAAGGGGTAAGGGCTAGGCAAAGTATCCATTGCACGTCTGTTTTGGTACATCATTTACATTTTCTTTTTGGAGTGATTATTTTTAGGCTGCAGATAAACATTACATTTATATACTGTATTTAAAAGAGCAGTGGTTCCCTTTTCCCACACCTGATCTCTTTTTTCCTTAGAACCCGCTTAAAGAGGTCTAGTTACAATACTATAATATTAGATTCGATTATATCATTGTAAACTAGTTTTACTCGGTAAGATGCATTTAGCCACTTTTTGTGGGGCATCGTCACAAAACAGAACACAGCCCTCTTAAGTCCTGTAAGCAAGACAGAATGAAGGAACACACATATATACACAACCCCCGTTCTTTTAGGCATCAGACCCTTGGTTTCTCCTGCACCAGATCTTCCTTGTATAACAGGTTTTGGGTTCTTTCACTCCGCTCTTTCACGTCCTGGCCTCTGCCCTGCACTAGACCATTCATGGACTTTCAAGCACCAGGCCTTTGTTGTCCATTCCTGGGCCACACCCCTTATCAAATCAAGTGTATGTACACGTACTTAATAATCCAATAACTGCAGAAAATCAAATTTTTCCAGTTTATTTGATCAGATTTTAAGTGCATGTAAATGCGCTCACTACTGATTACGAATTTCGCCAGAGACAAGAACCAGGGTTGTTAGACACCACACACCAAGCTCTACCATGGTTTATATAGTGCCCATGGTGTCTGGTCTCAGGTTTCCTTGGAGGAAAAAAAACAACTCACCAGTCTAGAACTGTGATTAAGTTTCCACTTCAATCATGCATGAGTTGGATTAACGGACATTTACAGTATTTAGCAAATAGTGCCTTACATTATGCTGTATGTGTGTCTTGCACAAATGGAAGCACAGAAGAAAACATTTCACTACAACTGTCTTGACATTGTATAAGTGACATATAAAGAACTTGACTTGGTACATACCCTTATTCAGAATAAAAACTGACACAATCATCCAAACTAAGTTCAAATTTGCGTAGGAGCCCAAAGCTGGCAGCTTTCAAACTTCCTTTAAACAGTCCACCACCTTAACCGCTGACCTGTCAAACGTCAGCTAACCAGAAACGACTATTTCCAGAGGCAAGGGTGTAAGTGTAGTTTGACGCTAGCTAGTTCAAACATCTGGTTGACTTTATTTTCTTGAGCACAATCAGCATTTTTTCTGACTCTTATTGTCTTTTCTGTGAGATTACTTAATGGACAACTGGTTTCCTCTGGACCCAGTTTTCCTCTCTCCTTGAGATCAGGAAATGGATGCATGTACATGGAAGCGTGTGTAAGCCCTATAGAGTTAGGAGGAAGGTGAACTGGGTGGAAGTTCAGAGATCGCAGAGTAGGCTATCTCATTTATTGAATATGGCACGATCACAACTCTCCAGAGGGTCTCTGTTTGGGAGTGTACGCTTCGGCTTAAATGCAGGAGGGACCGTCCTGTTTCCGATGGACACCCCTTCCCACACCCTCCTAATTTTACTGTTTGATTCCCATTGACCAAATACTTAAACTAGGTCAGATTTGCGGAATTTGCATGTCAGCCCATTCCTTATGACATGACATATTTGATCAATCTGTGCCAGACGTATTTGGGGAAAGCCCAGGGCATCCCTCTCCATTTCTCTTCCCTCATCTTCCTTTGCATAGTAGCAGTGTTCAACCGCACATTTTTATTGTATTTGGCACAAAATGGCAGCAGAAGAAAAACTGGCTTCTCCGTCAGCCTGGTTTTTTTTTTCCAATTTCTTTTGTTTATGTCACAAAACTCTGGTGTCAAGTAGCACCTCACACAATGATAAAAATACACACATGAAATGTGATTTGGCTTCACAAACTACAGGGTATTTCAAAAAAATCTTTTGAATTCTTAACCACAATGTGATTGATAATGTGATTTAAGAAAAGAAAAACTTTTGCAAACTGAACATATAAAGCTTCCCTGCTCTTTGAACTGGTGAAAAGCACCAATCCAAATGAAAGACATTTTGAACAGCGGCTACATAATAACATAAAATGGACAGCACTGTGCTGTCCATTTTATGTTATTATGTAGCCGCTGTTCAAAATGTGCTGCAGAACATCTCTAGCTCAGAAATATTTGGGGCCAATTTGCATGCACACTATTCTAAAATATCAGGACTGTAGTCTGTGAACACCTCTTTTTTTTCAACTCGTAAAGTCATTCATGGGTAAAATGTAAGCTTTGTTTTAAATCAAGAGTTTTGTTACAATATCCAGCCACCATTTTACTACAATTGGCTCACTTACTGTGAAACACCGGCTGTCCAGGATTTGTCAGGAGTGTTAAATGCTGTAGAATTGTGTCAGCACAGGATCGATGCAACATTGCTCCTGTCATGAACAGCCACTGATGCTGATGCGATGTTAAATAAAACCGATCCCACAAACAAATCTGCAATCCAAATTATTTCTTTCAGACCCATGGAAATCTATGCACATAAAGCCCATAAACAGTGATCTGCACACTGGGAAGCAGTGTGGGTCAGTGTTGGTGGAAGATCGTGTCTTGATGACAATGGCAACAACACAATGCAAACAATAACTGCACAGAAGAAAAGCCTGGCAATCTCTGGCCTGCAAATGGCTCACTAACTGTGAAACACTGGCTTTCCAGGATTTGTCACCTCTGCACTCTGACTAAACCCTCTGGCTTCTCTAAGCATTGCGTTGCCAACTTCAGATGCCTGTTTTTGTGATGAAATCGCAAGTTCGGTTTTCATATGATGATTCCTGCATGCAGGTCATGTTTGTGCAAGCAAGACTGCAATAGATCCCTTCCCCACACACACTTTCCTGCAGTACCTTGGCAGTGATGAGAGGTTTTGTGCCCTTCCATTTCCCTTAACCTCCATTTCTACATTGTTACGTTACGTTACATTGTTATCGTTATTGTTACATTGTAGGAAACAATTGCAGGTGTGGTTTATTAATATACCAGCAAACAAAGCAACGATGTAAGGCAAATCCGTAAACGATCATCCAGGCTGGTTTGGGCGATATGCAAACAGAGTCCAACAGGGCGTAAGCAGATATAGATTTGGGGTAAACAAAGCGAGGATCAAAAACCAGAACAACAGTACAGGAAACGCTCAGTTTGGTTCATAGAGATAACAGAAATACTTTGCATCCGACCAACAAAAGTTGTTTTAAATTCCGGCCCAGGTTGTGCTCCTTGGGCTCCGATTGGCTTGGACGCAGGTGTAAAAATCCCCAATCAATACTCTGGAGACGGTGCTCAGTAGTGTTTGAGTTGAGTGACTGAGTTTAGAGCTGACATGCTGGACGAGACATCGATGTCGTTTTGGTCAGTGGTAATTGTACAGAAGAAGAGTATAGATATCTTTTAACAGCTTCTTTTCCTTTGTCAGAGTCAGTTATTATATAAGCACACCCTCAGTCAGCAAGTCAAAGGAGCTCAATATTGCTGACTGTAAGCACCAAACCCCAAAGAGACTTGATGTCTGATGTTACAAAATATATAGATGTCAATGGAAAAGTTGTCATTTAAAGGCAGCCTATGTTGCTCTAACATCTAAGCATACCGTTCTGCATTATTGCTGCCATCACACAATGCGGTAAATGACCTCTGCCAAAGCTACTGACAGAACTTCTTGGACTGGACCAGATACCTCCAAGCCCAAAGAATTCAATGCTGTTGGGGCTCTATCAGCTAATGATGCATGATGGATCTCAAAACTGGGTCACCTCTAAGATCCGTGATCACCAGTCTTCAGTTCTTCCATGTTTCTTAAATCATTTAATGATAGTATACACTGTAGAGGCAGAAATATGCAATCATATATTCCAATACGTCTAGGAGGAACACAGTGATGTAGGTTCTTAGTGTGGTCTCCACACAGCTCCAAAGTTCCCAGTTTCGATCTTAACCTTGGACTCCACCTGCATGGAGTTTGCATGTCCTTCCCATGTCTGTGTGGGTTTACTCTGGGTAATCCAGTTTCTTCCCAAATTACAAAGACGTAGATTAGGTTCAATGCTTGTTAAATGCTGTAGAATTGTGTCAGCACAGGATCGATGCAACATTGCTCCTGTCATGAATAGCCATTGATGCTGATGCGATGTTAAATAAAACTGATCCTACAAACAAATCTGCAATCCAAATTATTTCATTCAGACTCATGGAAATCTATGCACATAAAGCCCATAAACAGTGATCCGCACACTGGGTCAGTGCTGGTGGAAGATCGTGTCTTGATGACAATGGCAACAACACAATGCAAACACTAACTGCACAGAAGAAAAGCCTGGCAACCATCCACAGAGTCACCAGGAGTCAACGTTGACTTGATGGCACGATGCCCATGCCCAGCAGAACATACAAACTGGCATGACACATGAGAAAAGGTTTAACCAGCTCGACCTAGCCTGGGATTTCATTCAACAATTTACTATTGTGAAGACCAAAATAGGCAATGAGATCATACGTGTGCAAAGGGGACAATGCACTCAAAAACTGCAGTAGAAACAATAAGCCCCTCACACACATACACACACAGCATTCAAGAAGCAGGCCAGTTATGAGCAGCTGTGATGTCCAGAAGCAGTGGCACAGTGGGTCAGAGGATATGTCCTGCAGCTGTGCCTTCCTGTCTGGCCTGACGAAAGCACTTCTATCAATGCCCACCTTCTGCTTCCTATTCCTCTCTGCTTTAGACGACATGCTGTCAGTACTCTCCTAACCAGTAACACCTCTCAAACTGCACATTCCCTATAACCAAGCACTGCAAAACATGATTTATGCTCTTCAATAGCGGATAAGTCCGCTCTTCTTGTCAGGACCTTTCCGGAAAGTAGGAGGTTTACCAGATCTTCCGTCTAACCGACTCTAAACACTGAATATTATACAGTCTCTAAGGAGGTTCATCAGCTGTTCAAGTTCCATTCTGCGGGTGGCTGCTACAAGCACTAAGCCCATGAAAACACACACGCCACTTCGAACAGTCTATTCTGCATACCCATCAAGGTCACATGGAGTTGGCACATTTTAATGCTGACTCTTTTAGAAATACAGAACAACAGGCTTGTTGCATAGAGTCAAATACAGACATGTAGCATAACTGAAAAGGGAGTGGATGAAGCTTTGGGGATTAAGAAACTCTACGCTGCCGCAAAAAGGGTGGCTAGCGGGAGCCAAAATCTTCCACAAATAAAAGTGCTGTTGGTTGAAAGATATTGACTTAATTATAAGAAGTGCAAATATTTACACGCATTAGGAAAAAGAAAGGTTCTAGTGAAATTCTCATTCCTGTTCTTCACTACACTGGATCACACTTAGATTTCACAACAGTGATTATGAGATCCAAATTATTCAGTGTGGACAAATGGAGTAAATGGAGTCAAACATCACAATTAGGACGGGGAACATCTACAACGTTGAAATGTTCGTAAAGTTTGATGAATGGAACTGTTTTTCACATTTTGATCCTGCTTTTCTTAGTCATGGCTGCAAGGGATTCTGGTGCCTATCCCAGTAAAGCACAGTGCACAAGAGTAAGCACTGTTATGAAATCTGAACTGAAGAAGACTTTCTGGTGAGAGGTGAAATGTCTACAGATACCTCCTTTTCCATGATAGTCATTCCTTTTCCCAATTCAGACACCAGTGTAACATTGAAGAATGCCTGTGGTGGTCTAAGGTAAGGTGCTTAAGGTACTGGACTCTGGACTAGAAGCTTCAGGGTTTAAATCTCACCTTTGCCAAGGCGCCACTGTAGAGTTGTTTCAGTTGTAAGTCGGTTTGCTAAATGACATACATTTAATGTTCTTTGGATACATTGGGAGGAGTCATTGCTCAGGCACTGGGGATTATCCTCCAACCAGTCAGCCATGCCTGTGTGTAATGCAGCACCAGAACTCAAAGCCCAGGTGCTATCGTAGTGGGCTGGCAGGATTCAACAAAGTTCATCACTCATTCATTTTCATATGTGCTTAATCCAATTCACGGTCACTCGAGGCCGGGGAATTGCTGGCAGCACTGGCTGCCATTCCACAGCAGGGCACATGCGCACATACTTACTCACATTTGGTCATTTTACAGAGAAGTGATCATAAACACATCGTTCTGAGTTAAAAAATGAGTTGACATGCCCTCTGAATATTGTATTAATGTGGTATCTGAACAGCAATGTGTGCTTAAGATTTGCAAATCCCTTCTGTCGTCGAGACTTTGTCCTCTTCACAGGCTTTGTTTCCGGTTTATTTACTTTTCATTTCATTTCTCCATGGCACTCATGCAGAGAGCTGTTGATGGAGTGCAGCAGTCCAAAATCCACTGCAGACCAACTTCCATTCGACGTCTGGCCTTTGCTTATTAAGTCACTCACACATTTTCCAGCACCCTCGTGGTTAAGCTTTGATTTTCACGCTTTGAAGACATGAGTCAAAGTGGGACTACAAATAAGAACACAGCAACTATTTTCAGCAGGACATGATTAGTCATGTCTTCCCCATCTGTTGATGTGATATAGAAGAGCTGTTCTTGACAGCCAACGTTCTGGAGCTAAGAAATGCCAGTGTGAGAGACACTGAAAGGTCTGTGCGATCCCATTAGGGCTTGCAGGCAGTAAATGAGTAGAGCCTTTGTTTCTCCCTAACTGTGGTTATTTATAGGCAACTTAGAGAAGACACACAAATATCCTGCCATGCCTTCGATATCAGCTAATCACACAGACATGCCTTACTAGATCTATATTTGCACACAATTCCAATATGCTGTTTATACATAAAATAAACACACAGTAATCAGAGGTATAACTTTACCAATTAGATACACTAATTATCTACATTACTTAAAAGCAAACTTAAAAGACACCGTTAATCTAGGGCAATCGTACAGTTCAGTGTTCATTGTGAATTAAGCATCTTGTTCAATGACCCATCAGTGGCAGCTTGGCAGAGGTGGGATTTGAACCGTGGATCTTCTGATCCATTGGCCATTATCTTAAGCAATAAGCTACCACAGTCTTCACAGTCCCTATTTTCACATTCACATGTAATGTGGGAGCACCAATGGTCTGATCACATGGTGTAGTTTTCAGTAACTGAAATCAACTTCAGATTATATACATCTATTATTATTATATACATCTTATCCAGATCTATTTTCAATGAATACATTCTAAGCAAGCACTTTTAGATATATGGCCATGCCCATACCACAGTCAGTTTAATTTGGCAGAGCAATAGTCCACAATTCTGAGCCTTTCTGGTTTAATCCCTGCCTCTGGGAGGAACTTCACCAATTTATATATATATATATATATATCCCAAGAACAATAAAGTTATTTGTAGTCTATTGGAGAGGAAATTACTAATCTGAGCCCTTCTCGCTGTATTCATTCATTTAAAAGTGTTAATTATCTGTATCTGAATCTAATACCTTTGGATTCAAACTTGGGATTCAAACACTCGTATCAACTCTCCTCTGTGGTGGTGCGTAATTCGTGCACTTGTACAAAGGAATCTCTTACTGTTCTGGCTTCCTCATTCAGTATTTAAACAAGGACTCCCTTATTTAGTCATTATAAAAACTTTGTCTCTTAGCTTCTTGTTTTCTAGAGCTATTTTTGTACCTACATAAACTCACTGGGTTTTGGATAAATGGTCTTCTTGGGTCATAGGATATCTACGATAGCATGAGGAAATGTCTATCAAAAATACAAACCCCTTCTATAAATCTAGAATGTCTTTACTAAATGTTGTCATATGTTCATACGCATTGTCATTTGATAAAGCTAACCTTTTCATTTAGCTAAAGAAAGTCCGAAGGCAATAAAGGAATAAAGGAACATGCACACACTCAGAAGGAACTTTCCAAATGATTCAGACGCTAAAATGAGTAACCAGCATTTAGTCTATAGGCTGTTTTTTCCTGGCATCCACACGACAAATACAGAGATGTACACACTTGCCAGAGAGGATTTCCTGCATAAAAAGGATGTTTTCACTGAAGTCCTAAATAGCCAACATACTGACCCGCCCATGAACCAGAGGTCAGTCAAACCTAAGACCATCATGAGGAGGATTAGAGCAAACAGATTATGATATGAGATTACTGAAAAGTATCACATCCCTAGGTCTGTCTAATATCCACCTACACGCTTAGTCAAATTACTGTTGTTAAATAATTAAATAATTAAATAACAATTAAATAATTGTTGTGAACACTAGCTCTACAGCGAACAAATTTAAATATTACATATTGAACAACAAATGTCATCCAGAAAGGTCATGCTTAAGTTTGTTCCTTGCGAAGGTTGTGGTAAACTTTTTATTTGATAATTAGCATAACTTCATTGGACCACGCATGGTTAAACTTTTGATGATCAAGCTTTTTAGCTCTATTTCACATCACAATAACTAGATATCTACAATGTGGTATCCAGGTGCATTTCTGAAGGTACACAATGTAAGTACTTCTCTGTGTCTTTATTAGAATACATCAATTAAAGACAAAAAAAAATCTGTTTGCAGTATTAAAGCTGAAAAACAAAACAAAAATGTTTCAAAAACAAAATCAGAAAAAAGCATCTATATGCTACAGTGGCAAGCTTTTCTAGTAGTATGATCTCTGCTTACACCTGACCAATAGCAGTATCTGCCAGCTTCATCTGGATGCCAACAGGCAGAAGAAGCATGATCAGGCATGGGCTTCCGAAAAGGTAGCGGCCAGGAAACCTCTTGTTCAGAAAAAAAATCACTCTAAATACTGGCTTTTGCCTGCAGAAGCCATTTTTTATATTTTCTGTATTTTCTGTTTGTATTTTAAAAAGGAGACTAAGAAATAAATATAGACTGCTCACAAAAATTAGGGAATATTTAAAAATGAAATATCTCATAATGAAGTATAATTATTGTGAGCATTGTATATGTATTTGGTCATTATACTATTGCTAAAACAACAAATCTAATGGTGGCCTAAGACTTTTGCAAATTACTGTATATGGTCAAAAGTGCAAAACCTGCCATTTGTATGCTGGCCTTGATATCTGCCAATGGTGTAACCAGTTGTTCCTGGAAGGGCAAGAGAGTTAAGCAAACAGTAGGAGAGATGAGTCCTGTCTCATTTATCAAACAGTGTGACACCTACTCTGTTTCAAGTATCTGCCAACTTAAGTCTACAAAAGTGACAGTTAAAATATTGTAAATCATTTTTGGATTTAGCAGAGGCCTTTATCCAGAGTGAGTTACAAATCTTACAATCCAAGTAATTGTGGTTTGAGGGCCTTGAACATGGACCCAATAGTTATAGCTTGACAGAAACAGGATTTGAACCCTGAACCTACCGATACCATAACCTCAACTGGAACTTTTTAATAGTTTCATAGTTCTAAGAACTGTGCCTGGTGATGGTTGTAGTTCTTAAAAAGCCGCTTTAAGTAGATTTAAAATCTACTTCAAGGTAGAATTTTCTCTCAGCCCCAAGGAACTCGAGGAGTTTCATAAGTTTGCAGTGATTGGTCCAGATGTTCTGACATGACTGTATGGTGATTGGTCTAGCGACTATGTTAAGCTCAGCTGTCATGTTTAAATATGCTTCCACACTGGTAGCTGTATAAACAACAGATCTTCACGCTAAAAAATGGGGAAAAAACAGTGATCCTACATGAAACCAAGGGGGTACAACACAGTTTTGAGTTATCTGTAAGGGATACTGGCTCTGCAGGGAGTAGTTCCTCCCAAATTACTCTCTAGAACTGTTTGATGAAAACGTGTCATGTGTCTTAAAGGAAACACTTAATAGCCCCCACCCTCTAGGAGTTGTAGGTGCCATAATCTGTATAAGACTAAGTATAAAACTAAGTAAATTGTCATTAAAACGAGGCACAATAAATTAACTTTCTCAAGTAGGCAAAGGTACCAACACACCAAGACCATCACTCCACAAACTGCACTGCACAGAACAGACAGCATACAAGACCTTTACTGTTAATAATTGCCCAGTGGTGCAGCCTTGGTTGTAACAGGATGATAAAATGCTTGATAAAACCATCTCAGAACATGGGAAATTTCACCTACACAAACATCCGCTCCAAAGATTACCAGGAACAATTTGGGTACTTTTGCAATTCTCTCACTGCGTTGATTTTTGGATGGCGTATTTCACCTTAAAATGCAGTATGTATTCTTGTGATTAGTGATCAACATTACAGACGATTTGTTATTAGATACTTATATTTAAATAATTCTATAGTAGCTACTATTTAGATAGTATATACTATTTAGATTCAAACCAAAATAACAGATACATAATACTGTAAGCACTGTAATACTGCCGCAATTCTGCCTTAAAATCCATATTCACGCATTTCCTCTAAGAGGTTAAAGTCGACATGTTTTTTTTTTTGCTATAGCTCAGTGAAGCATTTATTTTAGCTGTAACCCTGGTTCCTTAGGTTTGTTGGTTTCTGGTTTATAAGGCTAGTGACTCTAATATGGTTGACATCTGCAGCAGAGGTAGCACATGGTCTTACATTTACATTTACAGCATTTAGCAGACGCCCTTATCCAGAGCGACTTACAACTCATATTGTCTTACAATCCAAGCAATTTGTGGATTAAGGGCCTTGCTCAAGGACCCAACTGTGGCAGCTTGGCAGAGTTGGGATTTGAACCCAGTCCCTTAACCGCTAGGCTACCACAGAAATCTTTATGAGAGCAGTTTCACTGTAGCGATTGAAAGCTTTGCCTACTGCAATTTCGCTGTTTTCTAAAAATCATATCAACTACGGACGGACGGAAAAGATTTCTTTCAAACCTGTCAGTGGGCATCCACTCTGCCATGCCATAACAGAACATAAATGTTGTAAATGCAGTACTTATATACTTATACGGGTGCCTGTAATCACTCTTGGACATACTGTGTCACTTATTTTGTTTGTTTCCAGTGGGGGACTGTGGTAGACTAGTGGGTAAGGTACCACTGCCAAGCTGCCACTGCTGGGTCCTTGAGTCAGACCCTTAACCCAGATTATAAGACTGTATAACTTGTAAGAGCATCTGCTAATTGCTGTTAATGTAAATGTTACCAAAAAACTGGGATATTGCCTTATTAAAACATTTTTTTAATAGAAAAAAGTAAACAAGTTGGACACACCATCCTAGTTTTTCAGGCTACTATATTGATATATGAAACAAATCTCTTTTATGTTATCATTAGCTATTACGTGAAAATGGTTCTACATAAGGTAGGATTTATAAGAAGGTTTTTTTTAAATGCACATTCCCCCAGGACATCATTAAGGACACTGCATTGATCAGACTCATTTGTCCAGCATGTTCCACAAATGCTTGTTTGTGGTTTAAGGAACAAAGAATTCAAGACTTTAAAGTGTTGATTTGGCCTCTAATTTCCCAGATCTTAATCCATTAATCCAATAAGGATTATGGATTAATGGATTAAGATCTTGGGAAATAAGAGGCCAAATCAATACCTTAAATTCTTGAATTCTTTGTTCCTTAAACCTTTCTTAAACACTTTCCGCCATGTGGCAGAAGGATTGATCCTGTTGCCAGTGAAGAAGTGCACTTAGCCTGCAACAATGCTTTCCATATGTAAAGATATCTGCATGGAACAGCGTTAAATATTGTATTTCTGCGATTCATTTCAATATTGAGAACGTTTATATTTGTGGAGTTTGCATGTCCTGACTGTGACTGCATGGATTTCATCCCATACCAAAGTTAGGTCAGTTGGTGTATCTAATGTGCGCGTGTGTGGGGGGGTGGGGGTGGGGGGGTGTGGGGAGAGAGAGAGAGAGAGAGAGAGAGAGAGAGAGAGCATGTGTTTCATGAAAAACAAAAACATGGGACATTTTTCTGGTTCCCACTAACTTAATTATAATTATCCTGATTGTATTATTTTATAATTGTTGTTATTTGTTATCGAAGTTAATGTTAAGTGCATGGTGTATGCACTGCAGTGGACTGAAAGCCTGTCTACAGTTGTATTCTGTATAATAATGAAGGAATGTTTATTTGGTAAAGTACATTTGTAGTGAGCAAAAGTTTAGGCACAACTGTTGTGTTTTTGTAAGTTCTCCAAAACTCAGCGGACTTGTTAATAATTCATTCAAATTTGCAGAAATGTGTCCTTTGCGTTTGCTTCCCGGGAGAAAAAACGTACGGAGTTGTGTTCTTTTTTTAAATTATTATTTAAATATTTTTTTTTTCATTTAGTAACAAAACGTTGTTAAACTGGGGGAGCGCGAAGCTTTGCACATCAACCGTCTGATATTAAATCCTGCGTGGCAATAATAAAACCTATTTAAATAAAAAATATTTGATTGAAGTTTAAAATGCTTTAATAATACAGTGTCGTAGATATTTGAGTATTTTTTAATACGCTGTTGCTTATAACCTGATAAGACTGTAACCTGTAAGACTATTGCAAGCATCGCGATGACCTCATCAGCTCCAATCAGATCCCTCCATCCAGGTGTTGCTTTACATTACATGACGTCATGCAATTGCAGTTTATAGATAGATGTTACTCATATTGTATATATAACTGTCAATACACAGAAGCTGCTCACTCAGAATTTACAGATAGCCAGTGAATTGTTTTTTTAGAATAAAGAAATTGATGACAGTTTATATCAAGGCATTAATTAAATTCAAGAAGTTTACTTACAGTTATATTCCGAAAACTCCATCACTGGTTCTTCTGTTTCTAGTTCTGTTTAAAACCTTACAATCTCACGGTAAGCACTGCACGTGAGTGACTGTGAGCGCGAGAAAGAGAGGGTGCTGTCCCACATAAGACTGCTGAGAGAGCGAGAGAGAGAGCGAGAGAGCGAGAGAGAGAGAGAGAGAGAGAGAGAGAGAGAGGAACCAGAGCACAGAGAAGGACAATAAACAGTTTCAGCTTCTAAAGCAATCTACAGCAAAACAGAAGAATCGTCACAGTGATAGTACGGGAAATCATTTTACAGCCTAGGTGGCATGAAACTGAAGGACACGCCTCCCACAGCGGCCCGTCTGGCCTAGCAGGGGAGCAGCAGTGGGTGAGCTGAGGGACGGAGGTGCAGAGACTCAGGGGCAGGGGTTTCAACTGACGTTGCACTTAATCGAGTCTGTATGAGCCTCCTTATTGAGCAGCATTCTCCACCAACAAAGACAAGCTCAGTCTGCCATTGTGGAAGGTCCGAATTCGAAGGCAGGCAGAGACGAGCTAATGAGAGGGTGGGGGTGGAAACGGGATGCACGCAATACCAAGGGGGTGACACACAAAACAGGCCATTCATCACGGGGAACACGAGACAAAACCACAGGCTGCCTGGAAGAGAATCCTAACCAGATACGGCAGCACCTGAGCGACCGAATCGGGTTTGACTTTCAAGAACAGCTATAGAGCACATATCGTCTCATAGAGCCAAAAGTATTCGGACACCGCACGCGTACGTCACACTTTACTTACTTTTAATTCTTCATTTACTCCGGCATAAACCGCGTACGAGAACAAAAAGCTTTTTCATTCTAGGGTTGCCAAGTCCCGCGAGAGAAACAAGCCCCAAAGACTTGAAAACCCAGAAAAAGGGAACCTAACAACTCGTGACGGACTGATACGACCCGATATTTAGAGATCGGGGCCGATATTTAACACTGACATAACCTTTCTGTCCATCCATCCATTATCTTCTGCTTAATCCCCACGGGGTCGTGGGCCGGCCGCTGCCCACCCGGTGCCCACTTGAGAGAGAGAGAGAAAGAGAGAGAGAGAGAGAGAGAGAGAGAGGGAGAGAGAGAGGTAGAGAGAGAGGGAGAG